>PVLA01001590.1:107015-285745 GCA_004027455.1 Hydrochoerus hydrochaeris | reverse complement strand
TCTGGACAAGCGTTAGTCTTTTGTAGCACTGGGGGAATATTATACAGTTCAGAATCATCACCAGCCCTAGCACCTCAGTCCTATGTGTGCAAAGTGATGTGATGATCTAAAGAGAAAAGAGCACATGCTAACCTTTTATAAAATCAAAGTCATTTTGGAGGTAAAGAAAATAGAAGAACTGCTAAAAACTGGGTGTGCTTATTTCTCAGGCAACAAAAAGTTCCTGAGTTTTGTCTTCATGCTAGTCACTGGAGAAGGGGTTGATAAAAGTAAATTTTTTTAAGTTTTAAGTTTGTTTAAAAAAAAAAAAAGCCTTCCAGGGGCAGAAAGGAGCCCTGAGTCTTGTCATCAGCTACACTGGGTGCCTGGGACTTCCTGGGTAAGGGCACCAGGATATCTGAATCTCACCCCCAGCACATCCTGAGAGCAGCTCAGTTTTCTCATCTGTGAAATGAGAATAATGACACTGCTCTACCCACCTCATAGGAGAAAGACATCATTCGTTTCACAAATATGCGGAATTACTTTTAGAATCATTGCAGCTGCAAACCTGACCTTGTCCCTGCGGGCCTGACTATGATGCTGAGCTAGGTGCAGTCTCCTCTAGTTTCAAGGGCTTCCTCTGTTCACCCTAGACATCTAGTCCAGAGCCAAACCCAAGGGCAAAGCTTCTGGACATTGTATTAGCATCTACCACGAGCAAACGTACTAAATAAGGAGACAGTGATGATAAAGCCCTTGCAGTGGTCCTTGGTCTCTAGCTATTTTGTAGTTATGGATATTTATTCCCTCATTTAATAAGTGCAGTGTGAACTTACTTGATGTCAGGTCTCATGCATGACACCGGGGTTTTAATTGTGATGAAAAGCACACACAGTCCTGACCTCATAAAGCCAGCAGGCTAGTGGAAGCCCTAGATCATAATTTTAAAGTCATACTAATAGGTGAGTGGTTGTAAATTCTCAAGGTGAGAGCAGAGCGGTGCTGGGACCTGAGGCTGGAACGGTGGCAGGGCCAGGACTACATAAGCCTCCCTGGTCATGGTATGGTTTTCACCTGTATCTTAAGAATCTATAAAAGTTTTAAGTGATGGGATGAATACAAATATGATAACATTTTGAAGAGACATGAACTTCTCTAGGGAAGGGAGAATAGCATTTGCCAGGTTCATAATTTTCCTTCTATCAATTCACCTACATTGCAGCGCTTGGGAGATGTACAGTGATGGTTAGTTCTAGGAGCACATTGTGATTCTCTGGAGGATTTTTTTAAAAAGCTGGTTCCCATTCCCAGAAATTTGGATTTAATTGGTCTGAGATGAAGCTTGAGCATATGGTTTTGGGCATGTACATTTACTGCCCAGATGATTCTAACATCAGGCAAGGTTCGGTGGAAAGAATAAGAAAACGAGGTTTTCCAAGGGTCATCCCAGAAACCTCAGCGTCACCTGGAAACCTGAAGATGCAGCTTGTCTTACCTCCCACAGACTGAACCGGGAATGCTCCACACAGCGGCAGTTGATCAAGCTCCCAGGGGCTCTGAAGCCACCCCGGTATGAGAAGCACAGTGTATGGGGTTTCAGGCAGGGGCCTGGCTCTGGCTCTGCTTCTTAGTCTAGCTGTTCAGTAGCTCTGAAATGAGGGGCAGACCATGGACCTCTTTCGACCCTCAGTCTCTCCACCCGTAAAAAGAAAAGGTGGAGTTAAACGAGCTCGAGAGTACTCAGGCTCTTAGGCTTTGTCATACATGAACGCCCACTCCAATATAGTGTTCATAATGTATTTTATGGAATCACTCCATATAATGAATCTGAGCATAATCATTGGAGGAGACTCTAATGACTACAGAAAATGATATAATAGGAAATGAAGATCAGTGACAGTTTCTCCACTCAGAGGTAACTGTTGTTTATCTTTAGCAGTTTGGCATGTGGGAGATATTTCAGTGTATTTTCTTCTCATATACTCTGTGAGCATTTACGTAAAACTAGAAATCAGGCTATGTATGGCTCAGCAGCCTCCTTCTCACCTAACAGGATGGCAGGGGTACATCTTTTCATCACTGAATGATATTTTAATCACCTTGGTTAATATATTAATCATATATTATAATTAATATATGATTAATATATACATCATATTCCACTAATTTTTATAGTTTACTTAATAGTTGACTTAATCTTTACTTAATCTTTCCTTTATATTTAGTATTACTTAGTTTTCCCCCTATACTTAGTATTTTGGCTTTTTCTCATTGTTGATATTATTTTCTTGGTTGTCTCTCTCTCTATAGATATGTGTGTTACTATCTAAGAGAATCCTAAAACTAGAATCATTGGCTCAATGCACATCAACTCTTGAATTTTTTGATTCGTTGCTACTCTACACCCCAGCTGCCCACCCCAGTGTTCACACATGCAAATTCTCAGAAACAGAACGTGAGAGAGCCCTTCTCACGACATCCTCACCAGCCTGGGAGATGCTGATTTCTATTTCATATACTGACAGGAGGCACAGCAGCCTGCAGTAGAGGTGGCCATTGTACAGAGGAGAACATTGCTCAGAATGACAACACCCTAGGGAGATTCAGGCTCAAGGTAGAGGAGTGTTAAGGGCTCAAGAACACAAATACTGGATTGGAATAGTGGCAGAGACTGTCTGGGGACTGAAGGTGACATGTCAGTAAGCTCTCCTTAAAATGTAGCACTGGTGTCTTGGCTACTTGTCGCTCGTTGATGAGACAAAATACTCAACACCCAAAATTAAGGAAGGAAAAGTTAATTTAGACCACAGTTTGTGGAGGTTTCAGTCTGTAATCAACTGGCTCCAAGGCAGGGTGACACAGTGAGAGGCAATAGTTCAAGGTTCCAGAAGACAGCAAAGCAACAAATGAGTCAGAGGGAGAACAAGCCTCTTTTCC
This sequence comes from Hydrochoerus hydrochaeris, assembly GCA_004027455.1. Classification (NCBI taxonomy): domain Eukaryota; kingdom Metazoa; phylum Chordata; class Mammalia; order Rodentia; family Hydrochaeridae; genus Hydrochoerus; species Hydrochoerus hydrochaeris. The sequence continues at coordinate 282,826 of PVLA01001590.1, read as the reverse complement.
TCCCTTACATTGTAAGCAGGCTAGTGGCCCTCAGGTGGGTGAAGCACTCACGCCATCTCCAGGCCTTCCTGTTTTACAGGTTTGGGTTGTTTACAATGTGAGGACCCTGGCTCCCTGCTGAGTCCCTTAAACAGCTAAAATTCTCAAGTCCATGCAATGTGTCAACCATTACAACTGGAATGTACTGGGAGTCCATGGAAAGATTGTGCACTGTGGTAACTCACCTTCTCCAGAACTGGTACCAATAAGGCAGACAGTGGCAGCTGCTGGAGCAAGAGGTTGCTGACCAGAAGCCAATTGGGCAGAGGGCCAGCAAGTATATGGAGCTCTTCCGTCCCTTCTGGCCTTAGGATGCTGTCCTTACAGTCAGAGCAGGGGCGGGCATTCCTCCCTCTCCTGCTGCCCCTTTCTCTTGGACACCCCACCTGTGTGCAGGCACCCCCAGAGCTCCGCTTCCAGTGTCCTCTCACTCGCTGGCCCATCCTTGTCTTCATCTGACAAATGTTCATACTCATCTTGTTACCTGATTCTCTCCTGGACCCAGGGTCTGGATCATAGATATAAAGGAGGACAGTAAGAGGTCTTAGAAAATAAAACCAAACCCTTTATAAGAAAAAGAAACAAAAAGGAAAGCGAAGTGACAAGCTACTTTCACTATTGATTTATGGCCCTATCCACCTGCCGTAGTATCTTTAGCACAAATCAGGAGTGAGCACAGGTCTTTTCTGTAAAAATCAGACCTGGGAACCCCATCTTGCAATAGATAGTGGGTTGACAATGGGGAGGAAGGTAATTGTGACACTCAGCTGCTAGATGTATTCCCATGTGGACACTGTTGGGATGAGAGACAGTTTAGAAAGTGGTTAAGAGCACAGGTTTAGTACAAGTTTAGTACGAACAGTTTAGAGCCTTTAGATAGTAAACAGCCAGCTGTGGCCTGTGTACCATGGGTTTATCACCACTGGTTTAAAATATACCCAGAGGAATTGAAAACAAGTGCTCAGGCAAAACTTGTACAAGAGTGTGCTTCACAGCACCATTCACAATTGCTAAACTGTGAAGAAAATAATCCAAACTATTAAATGATGAATGGAGTAACAAAATGTGGTGTATCCATGCTCCAACATGGGAGAACCTTAAAAACATTATGAAAAGTGAAAGAAAACAAACACAGAAACCATACAGCATATGGTTCTTTTTATATAAAACACTAAGAATAGGGTAATTTATACAGGCTGAAAGCACATTAGTAGTTCCCAAGGGCTGGGAGGAAAAGGGATTGGACAGTAACAACTAACAGGAAGAGGGTTCATTTGGGTGGTGTGAGGTGGTCTGGAACTAGAGAGCGGTAAGGTTCTAGGACATTGTACAGTGTATTAAGTAAAACTGAATTATATATTTTTAAATGGCAAATTTTTATTTTATATGTACTTTACCACAATAAAAATATTGAAGAAACTTGCTCTGGAGTGTTGAAGGGGTTGTGTAGACCCAGTTAGTTCTGCCTATATTCTACCAGTTACCAGTAGCCACAGCCTTGGAGAAGTTCTTAAATTCTCAGTTCCCATTTCTTAACCTAGACAACGTATGTCATTGTAACAGTACTTCTAGGGTTAAACATCTTAAATGAGCCAACTATGTAAGGTACTTGTCATACTAACACATGGTAGGCATGCTTCAAATACATATGTTATTCATTTAATCCAGGTATTCTCAACTGAGGCAGTTTTGCCTCCCAGCTGGCATTTAGAAATGCCTGGAAATATTGCCAGAGATCACAATTGGGGGTGTGCTACTAGCAGCTAGTAAAGAGGGGACCAGGATCCTCCCAAATATCTTATAATACATGGGACAGATCTCTACCCCAACAGAAATTATTCTGACCAAAATGTCAGCAAGTCCAAGGAGAATCCCTTGTTTAAACAGAACATGTAGAGAAATCTATTCCATAAATGTAGATATAAAATAGATCAAATGGAAATTTCTGTTGGCAAAAGACTGTCAGGAAAAGTATTCAGTGTCTACTGTGTATAGAGAATGCTGTATTTGACATTGTGGGAGATGTAAAGGGGACCTCGAGGAGCTGTCCTTAGGGGGCTTAGATGAAGAAGAGCTCTATGTGAGTGCATTCTATAAGAGGGGGGTTTCACCAAGAGATTTTTGTAATCATTTCCTTTAACAAGGGGTGACATGAGGTCAGCCACACTACTCAAATCATGCTTGTGCCAATACTAATACTTACAGTCCTCTGTAAAAAGACCCTTGAGGGAACAGTGTGTGGTTCTTACTCATGTCTAAATGTGTCTTGTGTTTGCATAAATTCTATTGACTGCATATCTGAAAAAGAAATCAGTGCCACAAATAAAAAAATCACATGTTCTCAGTAAAGATCCCATAATAGAAAATACGAAATCTTGTATTCACCCGTATAACCAAAAGGAGGAGACCCTTTTTACTCATTTCTACTTAAAAAAAATTAATCAGATTCTAAAAGTGTGTATTCATGTAATTAACCTCTTTCAAATCACAGCATTTGTTCTTACCCAAAATAGCTGGCTGGCCATCACAGGGGATCTTTTGATTTGCTAACAGTGAAGGTTTGGTAAAAGATCTTTATTCCTCAGCTCCATATTTTCACTTTTAGGCCAAGCATTGGAAGACTTTCAAAGATATGTCATGCCTCTGCTTGAGCCCTGGCAGTGACAGCCGTCCTTCTAGACTGGACAGTGGGGAGGAGGGCCAAGGAATCTGGTGGAGCCCATCAGGAAGGCAGCTTTCTGGAAGTTCAGGTCCTTGGAAGCAGAGGGACGGAAGGATAATCACAAGGTAGAGTGGGAGACCCTATGCCATGCAGGTGCCCCTGCTCACCTTCCTCCAGAGCTCTGGCTACCTATAGTGCTGTCCAGCACCTTGATTCAGTGTCTGATATAGCAAGGAGTCTAATTAGACCCCCTTGTAGAGGAGAGGGAACAAGAGCAAATTAGGCCTATGTATGTCATGATGTGTCCACGGCAGTAAGATCATCACCCATCACTATAATGCAAGTTAGTGATAAATGCAACTTCAGAAATGTGCATAAAACACCATCAGATTTCAGAAGACACTTATTTCCAATGGGAAGTTTGGAGAACTCTTTTGGGGGAGGGTGGCATTTAAATTAGTGACTGTGACAATGGTAGAAAATACATGAGTACTGTGACTTGGGCTATATAGGAGGCTTAACAGCACCTCTGCAATATGCAGAGAGAAAGATATGCAAGAAAACCAACATGCATAACACAATTGAGGTAGCTTTTAGTGTTCTAGGGGCAGATGCTTCAGCTTTGATGTGCAAACTTTTCTGCCCCGGGAAATCATAGCATCTTATCTTGAGGGTCAAACCCAGTTGACAGCCCTGGAGTGGTGGGTCTTCATCAAACATGTTTTGGGAATCATGGTCAGCAACTGTCACCTAGCTTCAAAGATTGCACATCAGCACCTCAGCTAGCTCTATTTACATTGCTTACAGCCAACTGAAAGGAAAGGGAAATGGCTTGGCCAGCTCCGTACATATCAGTACATGGACATAGGGCCAGGTTTAGCCAAAATGGAGATAATTGCTCTTTGTTCAAGTGGAGTCATCCAAGTGGTCCTCCACAAATGTTAGTGAAGATGTGGACATGCCAAAATGATGATGATAATGTTAGATTCTGAGTATGTCAGAAGAGATTTTTGTCAAATTTGTGTGGGGAAATAATATGAGCTGGATATCTGGGGGGCTAGCTCATGGAAACCTGCAATGCCAGGATTTGTTCAGTGACAGAGAAGCATTGGCATTTTCTGAGTAGATCAAGAAGGGTTTGGATTAGGAAGTGTGCTGCAGCTGTGTGCAAGGTGGACAAGGGTGTTGGGGAGAATCTGCATTATTGTGGGTCTATCTAGCCAGTGTGTCAGATAAAGCATGTGGCAGCACATGATACCACGATGTGACAGTATATAACTATATTTAGACAGCAGAGCACAGTTTTAGAATTATAGGCTCCAGACATGGATGTTTTGTGTTCTACTCCTAGTTCTGCAGCTCAAACTAGCTGCATGTCCTTGAGCAAATTATTGGACCTCTCAGGGCCTCATTCTCTTCATCTATAAAATGTAGATAAAAATCTTGTTCTTTATAACCATGTGCTGAAGATTAAATAAATATGAGCATTAAATACATTCTGAATAGCATCCAACATAGCTGAAGTTATGTTTACTATAAAGCATGGCTGTTATTAGTGAAGGTAATGGAAGATAGAATAAGAGAGTGGACTTCTGAAATGAGATGCAATGATGGTGGAATATAGGAATAAAAAATTATACAAGGGAAGTGTCGATATGTTGTTACTGTCCACTAGGTTTCTTGCAGGGGCCTTGGTGAGATGTGGAGCTATGTCTCAGTAGGGACAGGATGAAATTTACAAACTGTTCATCTCCATAATGTTTCAGCCATCTGTGTTCTTCTTGCTTTCTAGCTCCCAAAGTATTGATTTTATTGTCTGGCATCAGCTGCATTAAAGTTCAGCAACAGATCAGAAGTGCTCCCAAGACATCATGACTTCCCCACTTGTATTAATGGAGGGATTTAGGACCAAAAACTGAAGTCCCACAGGAGGCCATCAAGTGAACAATGCTTTTAAGAGCAAAAGGGACAGTTATAGATAGGTTAGGGCAATGACAGAATGATCACTGAAGGTGTTTTATTTTTTCACAAATGGAGATGTTTGAGGTTTGGTTACAGAATGTCTCCTCCTCTGTGTGGGTTTGGTGAGGGTGGAGGGAAAAGGACAGGAGAGGCAGGGAGGTATCTTAGAGCAAGACATCCTGCCTCTTCCTTTCTAACGTGGACTATAAAACTCCAAGCTGAAATGTTTTGCTCTTCTTTGATACCCTAGTTGAGGCTCAGCCTGTTTCAATTTAATGCACGTGTAAGAATAGAGATGAAGCCCTCAAGGGCTGGGGCAGATTTGAAAAAAGAGATGAGGCTTTATCCCTGTAAGATTAAACAATCATGGAGGTTTAAAGGTTTAATCTGCTGGAGTTCAGCCCAGGATAGAGTTCAGAGACCTAGGATAATTGGATACAGCCTCAGACTTTGAACATCAGAGGTAGTTGGTGTGCATGTGTGTGCCTGTGTGTGTGTGCATGTGTGTGTGTGTGTTGTACTAGTAAGTAGGAGCAGCCTCTCCTTTGCTATGTGCCAGGGCAGGAAGAATAAAGCTGGCTGCCCCTGCCTCCCGGATCCTCAGTGACTGACTGGATACAGCTCCTGGGGGTTGCTGCGCACATGAATGTGTGCTATTGTTTCAGGCACACGCCAGCCTTAAGAAATAGCACAAAACAGGCCGGTCCTTATTCAGCAAGCAGCAGGGCCCCCTTCATCACTCAAACCGGCCCTTCCAGGTCACATGTCGGGGCCTCTGCAGACAGGACGCAGCTGCCTCAAATCTGCTGCCTAACATTAGCTGCGCTTCGAAAACCCTGACAGCAGGGTGCTTCCCAGACTCCACAGGGGAAACTAGAGAGAGCTGAGACCAGGCACTATGTTCTCCCAGGAACTGTGGCTGGAAAATGAGAAAAAGTGTGCCATGGTTCGGAAGTCTAAGCAAGGCAGGAAACGCCAAGAGCTCCTGGCCGTGGCCCTAGGGGTGAAGGTGGGAGTCAAAGGCAGCCTGCTTTGGCCTCCTCTCAAACTCTTTGCCTGTCCACAGATCTCCTCCTTGGTTCGAAGGGCTGCCCTTACACACAGCGACAACCACTTCAACTATGAGAAGACACACAACTTCAAGGTAAGCCCATGTCCATCCTTCTGCCCTGTCAGGGCAGGTGGGGAGGTATTGGGGATGCTTTCCATCTGGCCTCTGGTGTTAAAGACAGGGAACTGAAAATTCCTTTGTTTTTCACATTTAGCTTCATGCTTACCATGTACCTTTGTATCTTATCAAAATGGAATCTTTAGAAGGCATTGTGCTTGATCCTTGTGCCTGGTAACACCTACGTGATATTGACTTAATTCTGGAGAGTTAGGCTCATTTCCTCCTCATCTTCCCATGTCCAGTGGGCGAGGTGGGGGTGGGAGCGACAACAGAGCCTGCCCAATCTGTGGCATTTACAGAAGCCCCGGTGAAAGGCCAGCAGTACTTTTCCACTCAGAGTTGCAATAAAAGAGTATTGCTGTTCCTGGGCAAGTGAGAACAGTTGCGGGTTTCAGATTTTATGTTTTGTCTTTTGTTTTCAGCGATGTTAACTCCCTTCATTTCTGTGTAGACAGCTGTGAAAGCAAATAAGGACAAGAGCTACCATCCAATGCCTTTTGTGTGTGCTCTGTGTACAGGGCTCTTTCTCTCAGCCTGGCCAGGTTGGATCCTCTTCTCCAGACCAAACAAAAGATAGGGCGATCCGGTGGAAGGTTAAGTAGGTTTTCCCATGTGTATTTACAAGTGGGGAAGACTATTATCTCTACTTTAGACCAGCACTCGCAGATCTGACCTTTTATCAGAAAATTATGGACTGCCTCCTTCACTCTACTGGGTTGTCCAGGAGGGGCTTGTAAGGGAATCCAGTGCCGAATGGTAAACCGCTAAGAGCAGGGAAGGCAGGACAGACTAGAGCTGGAGATTTATCCCAGCAAAAGACCTGATGATTTGGAAGTGGGAGAAATTAGAGTTAAAGAATCCAGGAAGAAAAAAATAAGCAGGAGATGCAAAATGTGAATTGCCTTCTTTCTTTAACTCCAGTTTTCAATAGGGCCAATAGCCCAAATGACTGTTGGAATTAGGTAATCCTTGGTCTGATGCAAAAAAGGAAACCAGTTTTCTTCAGTTGCTTACTGAGAACAAGTGCGCATCAATCAAATATACATTTGTGTTAGCTTGATCTGTTTCCCTGCTTCTGTTTTTAGAAAGCAAGGGTTTCAGGCATTTGCATGCTGTCCTTGAACTGAGGAATGGAATGATTCAGCCCTACATATTTAGCACTAGGATAAAGAATTGCATTATATAGGTCTTCTTCCATCTCAAGGCTCTTGATATTTCTCCCATCATTGACTTGTGACAGGTCTAATTTGGAGTATATAAAGTCTATGGACTTTTTTTCTTCTTCCTGTTTTGTACTTCCACCCTCATTAACCTTTTTACCTTAAGAAAGTGTTTTTCTGACTTTTGGCAGAAATCTCTGATTTTTTTGCTTCCTGTGGATGTACTAACTTGAATGAGAGGGTGGATCTTCTTGGACTTGTAAATCCTTTTCCTGTCTCTCAAAAATTCCAATCAGTTCTTCTTTAAGATTTAATTGGAATTATGCCGTACCATAAAGTTTGCATAGAATAGATTCTCCATCTACATCCCGTGTCTGAGCTGATGTTAAAAGCACATATGCATATTTAGTGGATTGTCCGGGGGGTTTTTGTCTTATATCTCTGATGGGAAATTACTGTTAAGGCATTTTAAAACAAAAAGATAGCTGAATCTTATTTCTTAAATATTGCTTTCACTAATGTGATGTCTTAAATATTTGTCCTTGGAAAGCACCAGCAGCTTTTTAAATGTTGGCTTACAAACTCAGAATCAATTCAGTGTGGCTTCTTCTAACTTTCAGCTATTGGGAGAAGGGAAGGCTCAAAGTAGGCTTGCTGGCCAAGAGAGGACACAAAAACCAGGCAGGAGCATGTCTCTCCGTGTTCTAAATAGGCGTCTGAGACTTGCCAGACCCTGGAGTAGCTTGTGGCATTGAATGGTACTATCTGTGCCACTGTCCTTAAGAATGAGTGGCTGGGACCAGAGGAGGCCTTCCCTCTGTCATTCCTGGCCCCTTCTACTCCACCATTTTGCTTTCTCTTCATCCTCAATGAACCGAAAGTGGAAAGTTTGTATGGGCTTTGGAAGAATATTCTAAAAGAAAGTCTGTGCTATAATTAACAACAGTGGAGTTTTAGTAATAAGCCACCAACCAAAGGAAGAAATCTCATCCAGAGGCTCCACCAATTTGTTTGAGGACTGTGTTTTATATCTTAATTTTATATTAGCTTTTTATTTATGTTGGTTTCTAATAGTTTTTATTCTGGAACTTTCTTGATTTGTATTTAGGTTGTCACATGAGTATATTATGTCCTGCCATGGAGTAAGTGTTCAATAAAAAGAATGAATGTTCATATTTTTATGCTTGCCAACAAATATATTTTACTGGCTCCCATCCATACTCTTCCCATACACACTCCTGAGGTTCACATCTGCCAGGAGAGCTGGAGGCCTCATCCCATGACAAGATTTTTTCCCTTCATCAGGTCTGTTCCCCCAGTACAAGATCTTCTTCCTTGTTCTATCCAAGAACTTCATCAAGAGGAGTGAACATAAACTCCTGGCACTGTACAAGTTGGGAATCTGTGCCCTGTCTTCTTTGAAACATCCCAGAGGCTGCTCCTATGTACAGTCCATATCTACAGTGCTGCTTTTCAAACAAGCACATCTAGGAAAAACCCAAATTGAGCCAGAATAAATGCTTTTGAGGCCAAACTACAGTTATGCTTCATTTTCTGTAATAATGATGCACAGTCCTTTTAAAACATCATATTATACTGATTCAGCTTTTGCTCACAGTAGGCCTGAATTTTTTAGGGTTACTTGCACCTACCGGGCACCCTTGAAGAGATATTTATTGAAGGAATGGTGAAATTAGTAGGCTTTACTCTAAAATGAAAATTGCCAATAGAAAACCACTCCACTATTCAACTCCTTTTACAATTACAACTCTGTTTCCTATCTGACTGAAAGAGGCTCTCTCCTGAAGATGGAATAGTCTCTTTTAATGGACTACCCCAATAACGTCTTATGGCTGAGCTCTTAAAAAAATCTCTGATTGGCTGTTGCTCTGTCCAACCTTGGCAGGTTGCTGTAGCTGGCTTAACATTCTTGACCACCCATGACCTTTAGTAAAGATGTGAGTTCCTTAGGGCTCAGTTTCCTCATCTGCAAAATGCAAGTACTGTGAGAACAACTGTAAATTACTTACTTATTCATGATTAACATCTATTATTATTTTATTATTTATATGTGTATCTCTCTCTTCTCTCAATTTAAAAAAAATTTAGATAGATAGAGACAGAGATGCTATTAATTGGCTGTCATAGTGATTGACTACAAACTTGGTGGGTTAAAAAATAAATCTTTATTTTCTCATAGTTTTTGAAGCTATCCATGTGAAGCCAAGGAATGGGCTGGGTTGCTTCCTTCTAAAGGTTCTACAATTCTCCCATGTCTCATTCCCACCTTCTGGTGAGGACTGGGAAGCTGGGAAGTTCCTTTGGCTTGCACTGGGGACAGATAACATCACTGCAGCTTCTGCCTCCCTCTTTGTATCTTTTTCTCTCTGTCTCTCTCTAGGTCTGACTCAAACCCCATACGAGTTCTAGGCTCAATATTATTTAGATTCAAGGTCTACCCTACTCCAAGATGACTTCATTTTAATTGTGTCCTCCAAGACCCTATTTCTATAAGGCCCTATTAATGGAGCCCAGGGGTGAGGATTTGAGTGTGTTTTTCTGGGAGGACAGAGTTCACCCATGACTAGGGCTGGTTTGATAGCCTCAGGAGCCTTTAATCAGAAGGATATCTAGCTTTATCCCAAAGGAAACCTCATCAGAGCTGTGAGTTAAAGTTCACTGCTTTATTAAAGGTTTTTGTGCCCACCCCCTCAAAAAAGTTCTAATCCAATTGCTAAGTGCCAATACCTTGGTCCAGACATGGCCTGTGACTTAAGTTTTGTTGTTGTTGTTGTTAATGCTTCATTGCTGTGACAGAAATTGATGAAATTTGGTTATTTTGGTCTCTAATCTTTCTAAGTATTTTTTTCATGAAGAAAAATGTAGCAAGGGCATCAAGAATCTTTAAAATACCTGGTAACCTTCCATTTTTAGTAGTAAATCAGAAATACCTCTTTGCTTTGGTTGATTCATATTTAGAGAATGTATGCTTTAATCAACTATGGTATAGCTATTAGTTCTCATTAATGTATTCAGTTAAGTTAGACAGGCTAGGTAATTAGTGGGGCCCAGTACAAAATAAAAACGGGATATCCCTTGGGCCAGGGGTTTAGCTCTGCAGCATAAATGACTGCCTGGCAAGTGCAAGGTCATGAGTTCTATCCCCAGTACCAAAAAAAAAAAAAAAAACAGATTCTGAAAAAATGGGATATCCCTTGTTAAATGTTACCAAGAATTTCAGGACAGTGACAACAGAGCATTTAGCTAAGGGTAGGTCCTTCTCAGTGCAGGGCTATGTGTGACTGTACAGCCAGGGCTGGGAAGCTGCCCATGGTGATAGACAGAAAACAGGCATCACAAAGACCCATTTCCATGAGCATTCCAACAGAGGTGCCCGCTGGTGCCAGGACCAATGAAGGAAACAGCCTGGCTGTCTTCACCCTTAACCAGAGTCTCACCAAGGGAGTAGGAATGAGCCCCACCCTGATAAGGAAATGAATAAACTTGAAGTATAGAAATCAGAGAGAAAGCCACACAAAAGAAGACTCAGAGCCCGAAATGAGCTAGGTGAGAACCGAGTGCAGAGGGGAGACCATGGGACAGAGAGGGATCATGTTTATCAGCTAGAGGGACCAGCTCAAGCATGGGTTCTCCAGAGCCTTCTAGCGGCCTCAGCCTGTCCTCTCTGCACTGTGTCCACATCCCTCTGCCCACCCAACTCTCCCCCACAGGCTCCAAGATACCCTTCCTCCCCCTGCATGGAATAAGGATGAAGTGCAAAGACCTAGAAATTTCTAACGTTCAAGAGCAGACCAGACTGACCCCACCTCGCCAGTGCGTCCCAGCTCTGTGCCACACCTCTTCTCTCCACAGCATGGTCACTGACTGCTGTACGTGTTTCCTAGTAGTTTGCCTTCCCCTGGCCACAAGAAACCCCAGGGATTTCTGTCTGGTTTCCTGGCTGCAGACAGAGGTGTGGAGAACTAGCCTGGCCCACTCAGGCTGTCACGCTGATGGACCGACTGCCTGTGAGCAGATACTGCAAGATGCTGTCTGCCTACATTTGCATTTTCCAGCTGCCCCTCACTCCCCATACCATGGTTTGTTCTTGTGTATAGCTTGTGTGTTTTGTGTACTCGTATTACCTCCCAGGTACCCGGCTCTTTCCAAGGTCATCAGACTGTTCTGCTGAGACAGAGACCCTGTTAAAGCAAGTCAGGCGAGCTGCAGGTTCCAGCTAGCCTAGGGGTGCTGGCTGGGCGGCGCTCCTCAGCCTCTGATGGAGGACCATGTGCCCCAGTTTACTTCTGTTGTCTTGGTGGCCTGTCCCACTGAGCCATAAGTAAAATGGTTTCCCTACTCGCTTTTCCATATCCTCCATGCTCCTGACGGATAAGGGCATTGCGGCCTCACGCTGGCCCCATACCACACCCCGTCACCTCTTACAGCGTACACCCTCAAATGCCTGCACACCCATAGCATTTCTGGGGTCAGGACTGGAAGCTCAGAACCTGAGTCTGCCCTAGTGCTACTACTAATAAACCTGTCTAGGCTCTGGTAGCACCACCTCTATTTGGGGTTTTGTGACTCCTTTACAATTTCTGTGCCTGTCATTGGTCTTTGCATTCTCATCGGTGCCGTAGTCATTTACTTTGGGATGTGCCGTTTTTGCTTCTTGCGAGCATGCCTCTTTCCTCTTCCTTCTTGACCTCATAAGAATGTGTCCGTCCATCATCCCACTTGTGTGCTGATGCAGCTCGCAGTTGCCAATCACCCTTGCCTGTCCATCTTGACCCTGCTCCTGTCTGCCCGGGCAGCAGGAACTGGGTGATATCGCACCTACGGTTTGGCCAGAGCAGCAGAAGTACTTGTGGGCTTTATTTTGTTTGTTTTGTTTAATAATCAGAAACTTCTGCTTGAGCCAAAATAAGTCTAGGTAGAACAACTCAAAGGCAAGGCAAAGCCCATACCCTTGAATGTCAAACAAGGGCCTCCAGCTGAGACCAGAGTAGTTTTTGGCCTTTATAAAGGAAGCATCGTTCCTGCACCCAGACGGCTATGAAGAGGCATTTTTATCTAGGTCCCACTATGGCCTGGCTCCACCACTATAATTATGATAAACTCTACTTTCAAGAAACAGAAACCCTGGAAATTACGTAAGATTGTGATGCAGGAGAGACTCCCAACACTCCAGGGACTCCTCAGGCAGGGGAGAAAAGGGACTGCCCCTCCCCCGGCCCTCTTTCTCTCCTTTTTTTCCCTGGCTTCCTCATGCTTCCTCTTCTTGCTCCTTCTCTCCTCTCTCTCTCTTTAACTCCCTGTCTCCCTCAGTCCCTCATTTTCTCTCCTCTCCCTTCTTTTCCTGTCCCTCCTTCCTTCTCTTCCCCCTCTCCCTTTCTCTCTTTCCCTCTTGCCCTCTCCAGCTGTTGCCTCTGTATCCATTTCATTCTTCCATGCAGTCTGCACATCAGCTTCTTTATTCTCTCTCTAGACTGAAAAATCTTAGTCCCTGTGATCTCCAGAATATGGCTGATGATAAATTCTTAGCTCACGTAGTACAATACCAGTGATAAAAATCCCAATTCCAAATTCCAGGAAGAGACGCAGAGGGGGCTGGCATGGGCTGTCCTGCTCAGGTAATGCTGACCAGGAACCTCACCCCTGTAAACCCTATGCAGAGGAGGCTGTGGGATGCTTAAGGCTGGATGGTGCCTGAACACAAAGAAAAGCTCTGATTCTTTCTCCTTGTTTAAAGAGGTTCCTTGTAGCTTACATTAGAGTCCCCCCTTTTTCCATTAGGTTCTGTTGTAAGGAAATCACAGTTACTGAAAGCCCAGATAATATTAGTACTGACTACTGTAAGCACAGGTGTTCTGCAGTACAACTTAGTTTTTGTCATTTTGTAGATCTAAGACAGAGCCTCCTCTTCCAGGGTGGTCTTTTATCAAATGCAGCTTTCACTGTTGTGGGACTTTGGAGCCAGAACTAGTCTTCCACAAAACTAGGAAGCAAGTGAGATTTGGCTCTGGAAAACCCCCTCACCCTCAACCCCAGGCACTTTCTCTTGCTTCTGGTGCTCCTGTGTCCTAAGTTACCTCATTGCCTCCCTCCTAACACCTGCAAAGCTGATATTCAGATCTGAGCTGCTCCTCCACTTTCTTTCTCCCAGGTTTACCTTCTGTTGATGACCTACACATAACACCTAATTTGAAAGATTAGCTGATTGCCAGTAAGTTACTCAAAGGCCCTTTCTTACATCTCTGTGATTCATCAAGATTTATTATTGCTCCACAGATAGTACATGTGTTAGTCAGGTTTCCATCACTGTCATAAAATACTTAAGAAAATCAAAGTAAAAAGGGGAAAGTTTCATTTTGGCTCATGGTTGCATAAGTTTCAGTCCATGGTCACTTGGCCCCATTGCTTTTGGGTCTGTGGTGAGGCAAAACATCATGGTGGGGGGACACATGAGGGAACAAAACTACTCACCTCATGATGACTAGAAAGCAGAAAGAAAGACAAGACAAGGACCCCAATGTCTCCCTCAACAGTACTCCCAGTGATCTGCTTGCTTAAACCAGGCCACATCTCCTGAAGATCCCACTGCCCCCAGTAGCACCAGTGCTGGGTACCAAAGCTTTAAGACATGAACCATTAGGGGAAATTTAAGATCCAACCCATAACAGTGCATGCTTGGCTCAAAACAAGCTTGTTCATGAAAATGGCAGCTATTCGTCTTCTGTGTAGATCTAAGATTGATCTAGTGGTTCTGTCTCAAATGAGTCCCTTTGAGACCTAATAGCATGATACTGTCATCCAAAGGAATTGTGTTCACGACAGGCATTTTAAGCAAGTGCAGAAACAGTTTTTGGAGGAGTCTTCATATGTGGATATCCTGGATCTCTGTGTACATATTGGGACCTTCTCTTCACAGACTGTTTCTAAGCCAGCAGAACCCAGTAGGATTTGATGCAGATCCTGCTGAGACACCTGGTTTAGGCCAAGTGACTTCATAAATGTCAATCATCTGCTTAAGCGTCTGGTCCATATCAAATGCTTAGTTGTTATTCTGTGAAGTTTGTTTTTGCCCAAAAAGCACATAATCCAAAGGGGCTATTCTAAATCATCAAATGCCTGATCCTGGTGTTTTCAGTCCAGAAAAATATGCCTTTTGTGCTTGGGGTGTGTGTGTGTGCCAGTGATAACTGTAAATATTAGTGGGATCTTTCTAAAGATTCTAAGAGAAAGAAGCTATTCAGCCATTCATTTCTTCACTCTTCAGATATGGACTGTGGGCTGATTCTGTGCCAGGTATCAGAATGACAGTGAGGATGTAAGAATGTGACTTTCTTTGCTGAGAAGTTCTTCATCAGGGTGATTTTGCTCTCTAGGGAACATTTGGCAGTCTGGAGACATTTTTTGGTTGTTGTTGTTCTCACACCTAGGATCACTAGTGGCATTCCGGAGAGGCCAGGGACAAAACTATACATTCTACAACAACCAGGGCAGCCTCACGGCAGAGTTATCCACCCTTAGGTCACTGGCACTGCAGCTGATCAGTGTTACCATAGGGAACAGGAAGATGTGGAAAGTGTTTGAGTGAGAATGTGTTGAAATAATGGTGGCAACAATCCCTTAAACCTGAGTGGACATTAAATACAGTAAGAGTATCTCATTTTATGCAATGAGATAATTCCAGAAAAACCTTCATACCAATTAATATTTTGGAAATTCAATCCTATTTTTTCATCTAAAATTTTTATTATTCCAATGTGCAATTGATGGGGTCTGTTCACACGTCTACTCCAGGAGCTGGGATGTCTCCCCCTGGGTATGCGCTGGTGTAAATTACTAAACTCTGGGGAGTTAGGGAATCATAGTTCTTCAGACCATAGGTCTTCAGAGACCACAGCTAAGATGTGAAGCTTGTGGCTAGGAGCTTCCTGAAGGAGTTTGTCATCAGCCATCAGTAGCTTTGTCAAACAAGAAAAGTCTACTGAGTGTTTCCTGAACTTCACCTTCGGATCATGTCCTGAATCCAATTTAAACCCACTAGAGCGGCTGCTGTGAATGGCCCAGGGTTCCATGGTGCCATCGTGGAGAACCTGTCTAGCACACTTGCACAACAGCTGCTCTGCAGGCTTTGCAGAGGGGCACAGAGTCTCTGTTTCAGATGGAACAATTCCCCTCTGATGTTTGGTTATATCTGAAAAGGTTCACTTCCAGGTCAGTATTTCATCTGATCCTCTAAGAGCAGGGAAGTCCAAAGTTTAATCTAATTTCCGAAGTGAGTTAAATGGCACACGAGTGTGGGAAACAGTAGATTTCGGAAGAAACACTCACCAGAAAACTGGAGGCCTCCACTATGCTGCTGGCCTGCGGGGTGACTGATGACAAGCTACCTGCCTCTTGTCCCGCAGTGAACTGCAGGAAAGAGCTAAACTGATCCCCCAACACAGCACCTTGTAGCTGGAAGTATCTTTTATTATCTCCAGGCCCCTCTTCTGTACACATAAAGTAGCCAAGAAAGAACTGCCTTTTACCCAAAGAGTGCTTTTCAAAACAAAGCAGAAGAATCAAATTCTCATTTTTAATATAAATAGTCAAAATGACAAACTGAGGCAGTGTAGTTTCATTCTGTACCAGTGATTCTCCATCAAGGTTCCTTTCTGCACACACACAGGAAGGAGGGGACATTTGGCAGCGTCTGCAGACATTTCTGGTTTGTCCCCACTAAGGGGTGCTACTGGCATCTAGTGGATAGGAGCCAGGGATACCACAAAAGCATCCCACATTACACAAGACAGCCACCCACTCCCATACACACAACCAAAAATTTTCTGGCTCAAAATGTTAGTCATGGCAAGGTTGAGAATCCCTAATATAAACTGTTGAGAAAAAGCAAAAATTCTCAACCACTACACATCATAAATAACGCTTCCTCACAGTATGTCCTGGGGTGAGCTGATTGTGTGTTTGTGTGGTGTCTGCACTGACCCATCAGAACATATTTGTTACAAAACCCACTAGAGAATACTGCCTTCCAGATTCAGCAGATGTGAGACAAATAACACCCTGTTGATTTAGAAAGAGCTAAGTCGGGGTATTTGCCATGCACTGGGGATTTTTTTTTTTTTTGACAACTCTTCCGACTTTTGTTTTTAGTAAATGACCATTCTTGAGCCATTTGTCAAACATATCTTATCTCCTAAAATACCATCTTTTTTGTTTGTGTGTGTGTGTGTGTGTGTGTGTGTGTGTGTGTGTGTGTGTGTGTTTTAATTCCAGGCAGACCATGCCCCAGCATAATAGTCTTGGACAGACATTCTTCCTGTCTGGAGTATTTTCTTCCTGTCTGAGGTATTTTAGTTACTGCTCTAAAGTTTGTAAAAAAGGTTCTTTCTCTAAAAACATATTCTTGAAAATCAATAAACTTCAGAAAAAAAAAGTAGTCAGTGACTTAAGATATGGGGTTTTTTTTGTTTTGTTTTGTTTTTTTGGCGAGAACAGACATGATAAGGCAATCCCAAATCAGATGGGCTCAGAGGGCACTCTGGACATTTCACATGTGATCTGTTATTCACATATTGGGGATGAAGAAGAAAACTGAACAATATATTGGTCATGAAAATAAACAATGGCCCATCCCAGAAAGGAAATTAGGAAGCAGGCCAAAAATAATGTTTAACTAACTTTATGTTACCTTCTGTTCCCGTTTTGTTTTATTTCTTTAGGGCTGAGCAGGGAAGCTTGGAGTTACTTGGTGGCTGGTGATAGCTACCAGTACTTTTTTGGCTGCAAAAATGAGACCAAAGGCAGTGGGGATGCTTTTCAGGAAAGGATGTGGGTAATAGTGGGCAGAACTAACAGGTGTGGAATGCAATTTTTATGTGCTCAATTATTTTTTAAAAATATAACCAAAAGTGAAATTTTAGAAAATCTGTGATTAGTATATCCTGCATTTTCTGAAGCACACATCAATATACAGTTTGCCAATGTGCAATAGACGTTGTAGCTACTCTCCAGATTTCCAAACATTGCATTTTCATTCCCCACCCAGCAAGGTAGGGGCTGTTTCCCATGAAAGAGCTGTATTCCCTGGAGCAGAGGGAATAGAACATAGATCGCTCCTCTTTTTGCACCATCTATAAGAAAATAAGACCTTTTATCAAAAGCTAAACCCAATCTCATTCACCCTTGGTTATACTGTTTCCTTTTGAAATATTGTTCCCAAGTCATCTGCTCCCCAGGCAACACCACTGCTTGCTACCAGTTCATCTTTTCCAGGCTAGTGAACTTCTATCCATCCTTCAAAACCCAGTTCAAACACACTTTCCTTGACTTTCTGGGAAGAAGATATTAGTCTGTCCTTTATCCTACTATCGGATCTCCTACATGTTCTGTTGTATCACTTTTTGCCTACTTTTTCTAACAGAACTGAGATTCTTAAGGCATGCAGACCACAGTACTGTGATCTCTCTCAATTTGGTCTGTCCAAAGAGTGGTACAGGGTCAGCTTTAAAGTGGCAGTCGGCATGTATATATCAAATAAATGAGAGAAGAGTGAGGTGATGGAAAGGTAGAGAGACCTAAATAAAGTAGGGAATAATTCATCTTCCAACATCCTTCTTCCACTAATTTATAAAGCCCCTTTCCAGACATACTGTTTCTGTGTATGTGTAATTTGGTTTCTGACCTTTCTGCTGTGTCGCACTGGTACCAAATATATTGTTGTACCATACTGGGACTTGACAATCTATTATTGTTTACTTGTACTTTATTGCACTGTAGTTAAAATTCAGTAATATGGTGTCGAGTCTTCCGTAAATTTCAAGCCTTGATTTGTAGTCAGCCTATGTAAAAGTTCCAAGTGTTTTTGAAAAGGGTGTGCATGGGCTATGAAATGCCTTTCCTAGTCAGTGTAGTAACTTTAGCTGTTTGACTTATTAGTTTGGTGATGTGATGTTAAAACCATTATGATTATAGACTTGTCAATTTCCCTTTGAAATTCTTTCCATTTCTTCTTTATATTTTTTGTTTTTGTTTTATTTTAAAGAGAATAAAACAAAAGAGGACAGATCTAAGATCAGAACAGAGCAATGTAAGCAACACAGCACTTCACAAGACAATTGGATATTAACAGTAGCTATCAGAATGTCTCTTCCTTTGAAATAGTTGAGTTTAGCTTTACACACAATAATGTCAAACATAACAAAATAGAATAAAACCACTCAAGAGAATGGAAGTATTGCAAGGCATTCTGAACCAAATAACAGAAGATGAATAATGGCTACTGTATTATCTCATTTTCCATAAAAAATTTGTTTATACTGTCATACATATTAAAATCCAATAAGACACAACATGATAGAACCAATGGTAATAGAAAAACAAAAGCATGATAGGACTTCAGAGCAAGATGATATCAAATCAACAATGGCTGCTATATTGTCTTTTCTTCAAAGTAACTATTCATACCGTCACATATATTAAGATCAAACAAAACAGAATAAAACCATTCCAACCAATGAATGAAAACATAAGACTTCAAAGAAATATAATGGTGAACCATGATTACCATAAAATCTTCTGTACTCTTACCATTTCTTACACAGGGAGACTGTACGGTATTCATACATGTGAGTTTGATTTATTTCACTTATGAGTGTGGATTCAAGTTGCATCCATTTATTTATAAATATCTCAATGTGATCCTTCTTTATAGCTGAGTAGTACTGCATTGTATAAAAGTACCACAATTTTTTTATCCATCCTCAGTTGATGGGCACTTACGTTGTTTCCAAGATCTGGCTATTACAAATTGTGCTGCTACAAACATGGGTGCACATATGTCACTATGGTAAGATTTTTTTCAGTTCTTCTGGGAATGTACCTAAGAGTGGAATAGCTAGGTCAAATGGGACCTTCAACCCCAGCTTTTTGAGGAATCTCCAGATTGACCTGTACAGTGGTTGCACCAGTCTACACTCCCACCAACAGTGCAGAAGAATTTCTTTTTCCCCACAGCCTCTCCAGCATTTGTTGTTCGTAGTTTTGTTGATTCTGGCCATTCTTTCTGGAGTGAGATGGAATCTCAGTGTGGTTTTAATTTGCATTTCTGTAATGACCAATGATGATGAATATTTTTTTCATGTATTTGTTTGCCATTTGTATTTCTTCATCTGGATTTCATCTGGGAACTGTGTGTTCATCTCGGATACCCGTTTTTGGATTGGGTCTTTGAATTTTGGGGGTCTGATTTTTCTTTAATTCTTTATAAGTTCTAGACAGAAGTCCTTTGTCTGAGGGACAGTTCAATAAGATTTTTCCCAGTTTGTGGGTTTTCTTTTCACTCTATTAGAGATTTCTTTGGACATGCAGAAACTCTTTAATAAGATGTGATCCCAGTTGTTGATTCTGGGAAGTATTTCCCATGCAGTTTGGTTCTTGTTCATGAATTCTCTACCAACCCCTATGTCTTCAAGATTTTTACCTACTTTGTCTTCCAACAGATTTAGTATTTCTGTTTTAATATTTAGATCTTTGATCCATTTAGATTTTAATTTAGTACATGGTGACAGGCATGGGTCTAATTTTAGTTTTTGGCATATGGAAAGCCAGTTTTCCAACACCATTTATTAAAGAGACTATCGTTCTTCCAGTGAACATGCTTGGCCCCTTTATCAAAGATAAGGTGGCTGAGTGTGTTCGTAGTTGTATCTTCTAGTCTGTTCCATTAATCTTCAGGTCTGTTTTTATTCCAATACCATGTTGATTTTATTACAGTAGCTTTGTAGTATAACTTCAAGTCAGGGATTGTGATGCCTCCTGCCTTGGTTTTGCTGCTCAGAATTGCCTTTGCTATTCTAGATCTCTTCTGGTTCCAGATGAATTTTTGGAGTGATTTCTCTAGATCTATGAGGTATGTTAGTTGTATTTTCATTGGGATTGCATTGAATCTGTATAATAATTTTGGGAGAATGGCCATTTTCACAATATTTATTCTTCCTATCCATGAACAAGGGATGTCTTTCCATTTACTGAGGTCCTCTTTGATTTCTTTTTTCAGGGTACTATAATTTTCCCTGTACAACCCTTTTACATCTTTCATTAGATTAATTCCTAAGTATTTCATTTTTTTGGATGCTAGTGTGAAGGGTGTGGCTTCTCTTATTTCTCTCTCGGTGATTTTGTTGTTAGTGTATAGGAATGCTATTGATTTTTGAGTATTGACTTTGTATCCAGCTACATTGCTGAATTTATTTATTATATTTAGGAGTCTTTCACTGGAGGTTTGGGGATCTTCTATGTAGAGTATCATGTCATCTGCAAATAATGATAATTTAACTTCTTCTTTTCCTATCTTTACTCCTTTTATTTCTCTCTCTTGTCTAATTGCTCTGGCTAGTATTTCCAGTACTATGTTGAATAGGAGCAGTGATAAATGCCTGATTTCACAGTAAAGGCTTTCAGTTTTTGGCCATTTAATATGACACTGGCTGTTGGTTTGTCGTAGATGGCCTTTATCATATTGAGGTAAAGACCATCTATTTCAATTCTCTGTAAGGTTCTTATCATGAATGGGTGTTGGGTCTTATCAAAAGCTTTTTCTGCATCTATAGAAATGATCATGTGATTCTTACTTTTGGCTCTATTGATATGGTGGATTACATTTATTGATTTACATATGTTGAACCATCCCTGCCTGTCTGGGATGAATCCCACTTGGTCATGGTGTATAATCTTGATGATTTGCTGCATCCTGTTTGCCAGTATTTTATTGAGAATTTTTGCATCTATGTTCATTAGGGAGATTGGCCTGTAGTTCTCTTTTTTAGTTGGGTTTTTCTCAGGTTTTGGTACAAGAGTGATATTTGCTTCCAGGAATGACTTAGGGAGAATTGCTTCCCTTTCAATTTCATTGAAGAGTTTGAGGAATGTTGGCATTAAGTCTTCTTTGTATCTTGTAGAATTCTGTGGTGAATCTTTCTGGGCCTGGACTCTTCTTTGTTGGTAGGGACTTGATTACATTTTCAATTTCATTAATAGAAATTGGGTTATTCAGCAGTTTTACATCTTCTTGATCCAGCTTTGGTGGTTCTTATGTTTCTAGGAATATGTCCATTTCTTCTGTGTTATCGAACCTATGAGAGTAGAGGTTTTCAAAATAGTTGTTGATCTTCTGTATTTCCACAGAGTCGGTAGTGATTTCACCTTTTTCATTCTGTATTGCATGAATTTGAGTCTTTTTTTTTCCTTTTTTTAATTAGGTTGGCTAGGGGCTTGTCAATTTTATTTATTCTTTCAAAGAACCAACTCTTTGATTCATTGATTCTTTGAATTGTTTTCTTAGTCTCTATTGCATTGATTTCTGCTCTGATCTTTATAATTTCCTCTCTTCTTTTGGCATTGGGCTTGGCCTGCTCTTCTTTTTCTAGATGTTTCAGGTGTAATATCAGGTTACTTATTTGTGTTTGTTCTGTTTTCCTAATGTGGGAACTCAGTGCAATAAATTTTCCTCTGAAGGCTGCTTTCATTGCATCCCACAGTTCCGGTAAGTTGTATTTGTATTTTCGTTTGCTTGTAGATATTGTTTAATTTCTTCTTTAATTTCCTCTGTGACCCACTGATTGCACAAGAGTGTATTATTTAATTTCCATGTGTTTGTGGAGGTTTTGCAGTTACTTTTATCATTAATTTTTAGTTTCATGGCACTATGATCTGATAACATGCATGGGATAATTTCAATTCTTTTGCATTTACTTAAATATGTTCTGTGGGTTAGTATATGGTCTATTTTAGAGAATGTCCTGTGTACTGCTGAGAAGAATGTATATTCTGATGTTGTTGGATGGGACACTCTGTATACGTCTATCAAATCCGTTTGTTCACAGGTGTGATTCAGTTCTGTTATTTCTTTGCTGATTTTCTGTCTAGTTGATCTATCCCTTTGTGTCAGTGGTGTGTTAAGGTCTTCTGTTATAATTGTGTTATTGCCTATTTGATTCTTCATTTCTGTTAATACTTGCTTTGTGTAGCTGGGTGCTCTGGAATTTGGTGCATATATATTTAAGATTGTTATCTCTTTGTCTTGCAGTTTTCCCCTAACTAGTATGTACCTCATCCTCCCAGTAGGATAGATGTAATGGCTGATGTTAAAATTAAAGGTTGGTTGATCTGACCTTCTTTATCTCTTCAGACCATTCTTGGTTTGAAGTTCATATGGTCTGAAAACAGAATAGCTACCCCTGCTTTTTTTTTTTTTTTTTTTGAGTTCCTGTTGCATGGAGTATTGTTTTCCATCCTTTGACTTTCAGTCTATGAGTTTCCTTTTGGATTAGATGGGTTTCTTGTAGACAGCATATGGTTGGATGTTGTTTCTTGATCCATTCTGCCAGTCTGTTTCTTTTAATTGGTGAATTGAGCCCATTTACATTAATGGTTTTAACTGTCATATATTGGTTTATTGTTGACATGTTGTCTTTCTGATGTTGTATCTTAACTTTTCTTTCTTTTTAATTGTCTGTCTTGCTTAGTAGTTTTTTTCTATGTGTATCTAGAATGTGTTTCAGTATTCTTTGTAAGGTTGGTTTGGTGATCATGAAATTCTTCAGCTGTTCTTTGTCATCCATTTTGAAGGACAGTTTTGCAGGGTACATCAGTCTGGGTTGGAAGTTGTTTTCCTTTAGTATCTGAAAATACTTCACTCCATGCTCTTCTTGACTTCATTGCTTGTGTTGAGAAGTCTGCTGTGATTCTGATAGGTTTTCCTTTATAGGTGATCTGTCTTTTCTTCCTAACAGCTTTTAATATTCTCTTCTTATGTTGGATTTCTGGGATGGTGATTATTATATGTCTGGGTGTAGTTTTGTTTTGGTTATGGCTATTTGGAGTTCTATATGCTTCACTAATCTGTATATCAGTTTCCATACTCATATTTGGGAAGTTTTCAGCTATTACTTCTGTAAACAGCCTCTTGATATCATTTGTGTTGTCCCCTTCTTTTTCATTTATCCCTATTTATCTTAAGTTGTTTTTCTTTACATCATCTTGCAGCTGTTGAATTGTTATTTCCTGATTTCTTATTATTTTTAGAAGATCTTTCCTTTCCTTTCACTGGCTACAATCTTATCTTTGAGGTCTGAGATTCTATCTTCACTTTTGTTGAGGTGGTTTTTGCAACTTTCAATAGAACTTTTGATTTCCTGTATATCTCCTTGAATCTGCTTCATGTATTCTGTTTATTTCTTAAACTGTTCATTCAGGGATTCTATCATTTTGATTTGTTCCTCTTAATTTTTTAGCTGTGTCTTCGTTGGATGCATTCAGCATTTCTTTCACTACTTTTATCATTTCTTCTTTTACCTGGGAGATTATTTCTGATTTGAGTTCCCTCATAGCTTCCCATACTTGCTTCTTTATTTCAGTTGATATCATTTCAGGCATTTCAGGTGTATGGCTAGTATTTTCTTCTATGTTCATGGCTCCTAGGCTTTCTTGGGATGGACTGGAGGTTTGAGATTGTATTTTGGTCTTTTGTTTTGTCATTTTCCTATATTTCCATGTTTCCAGCGATATTCCAAAGCTTTCCCTGGATGTGTTGGAAATCACCTCCTGCGCCTTCTGCTACTGGGACTTACCTGGCTTTGGCTTCCCTCATGTGGCCTGATTTCCCTGGTTGAAAGAAGGTCCCTGGGCGTGGTCTACTCAAGCCCGCAGAACCTCTGGGGCATAGTCCATTGTCATAGGGGGCTGGGCAGGCACCCAGCTGCCAGGATCAATGGTCCCAAACTTTTCCCGGGCCTGCCCTGGCAAGCTGCAACTCACCTCCCTTTATATTTTTTGAAACCATGTGTCATATACATAAAAGCGTGAAGTTACTTAGTTTTTGTGGTAAAAAATTAATTTCTAATTATGTTATGGTCCCATTTATCAATAACAATAAAAATATGTGTATTTGATTTATTCTCTTGGCTAGCATTCGCTGAATGTGTTTTACTTAAAGTGTTTCTTTTGATATGGTTTAAATATTTTTTGTAAAGATTTTGAAAATGACTTGAAAAATCTCTTTTCTTTAATGAGTTAAAATCATTTGCAGAACCTTAAGGATTTTTTTTTTTTTTTGTATCTGTAATCAAACTCTGGAACTTGTGCTTACCAGGAAGCACTGTCAAAGATTTTTTTAAAATATATTCACTATTTTTAGTTGCTTCTTTTTTCTCCTTTCTTAATTTTTATTGGTTTCATATTGTTCTATTTTCAATTTTATTTTACATATTTCTATTATATTTAATAAAAATTTCCATAGTATAGTTTTAATAGAATTTATTGTCAAAATGAATTCACACATTAGAACATTTCTAGTAAAATATTAAGTACTGCTGAATTTAGAAAATATTCAACTTTTAATAAGACACTTTGTGAGGAGTTCTATTGTTAAGTCCAATCTCAGTGGGCCTCTGGATGAATCGTGGCATTTGTGCCTGTGAGAATGCAAGTGTTCCTGGGATGGATTCTCTGCATTTCTGCTAAGTGAGTTTGTCATGTGTTGGGGCCATACCCACTCGGGATATTTCTGTATTTATATAAAACACAATTTTGAGAGGGTTATTTTTTTCACCATTTTTTGGAACTGTATAATGGGCAATTTGCATGTGATAAGCTAAAATACCAATAGATGATTTTAATTTAGTTTAATTACACAGAAACATGATTTTCAGTTGCTCTTTTTAATTGATTAGCTTGCTTTCCTTCTCTACCTTTGCTCACCTGTGAGTTCCATTAGTAGGAAACCAGGTTTGTCTTGTTTGCTACTTTATATCCATCCAAGTACTAGGCTGCGTAAATAAGGAAATAAAAAAATGATGCTATTTTTTCTTAAATCGAGCTGTAATAAGAATCTTCTCAAATAGTGACCATATTTGTCAAACCGATTTTGTAGTTACAACATTGTAGATAGGCCTCCTGATCTGTTTGAAAAACATTGTCTGCATTTTTTTCTTTAAGGTTAAGGTTTAAAGCTTTTAAGGACTTTAGATAATATCTTATTTTAGTTTTGTAAAACTTGAGAATCTTTTCATGTAGATTTGTATGCCCCCAGTACACTGTCTGCAATCTTTTTGGCCTACTGTGGTCACATTTGCATTCAAAGGAATCCTCCACCTCTGTGTCTTGAAGTTTTTTAGTACCAATTATTATTTTGCTTTGTTTCTCACTCATGACTTGACACATGACCTTATCACAGGAGGACCTGTATCGAGTTATCAAACACTGCCCTCCTGTGTGATAATTGGAACAACTGTCTGGGGGCACCAATGAGACCAGTCCTGCAATCAACCTGGAGGGACTTTCAGCTTACTCCCCAGAAAGCCACCCCAGGGTCTGCTGAATGCTAACCCTGTCTCTGGGGAAAGCAATTCCATTGGTAGTCTGCAATTTCAGCTAAGTCCTTTACTTTACTTAAATGCCTGTTTTTGGAAGTGGCTCAAAGCCTGGGAACCTTTTAATTATCCCATAATCGTGTCCTATTTATACCTGCCTGGATATACTACAGATAGATGGAGCAATGTCAATTAAAATATCACAGTAATTGAGTTCTGCCTTTCAAGAGTTGCAGAGCTAAGCGTAGGTTGTAACAATCAGCTCGGACTAGCTTGGGTTTGTGCACACTGCTTTGTGTGGGGTGTGAGAATCACATTCTTTCACTGATGGAATGTCCCAGTAATCTCACTGTTTCTCTATATTCATTTTTGACTAGGGCATGGTGGATCCATGGAGAATTTCAAAGATCAAAGTATATCTCTGTTTGTTCCAGGTATATTTAGAACTCTGCCTCACCTACAGGAAAGGGCCCAGTGAGGGGCCACTCCTGCTAAGGCCCATGTTTGTTAACTTTATTCAAGTGTCTCATGTTCAGTCACCCACCCCCACATAACTGCATTTTCTGACACTTTGCTTCTTTTTGGAGCACAGGTCCACACGTTCCGAGGCCCACACTGGTGTGAATACTGTGCCAATTTCATGTGGGGACTCATCGCACAGGGAGTCCGGTGCTCAGGTAGTCACGAAATGTTCCTTCTCCTGTTTGAAATGTCTAAAGTGCTCTACATTGAATGAGGGTGCATCTGTTGAGAGATGAGGACTCTGCCCAGATGAATGTGAAAGTCTCTGCTTAACAGAGAGGCTGAGTGTTTGCAATAACAAAAAAGGAGTACTTCATGTTTATGAAAGCAATTCAAAAGTAAACATGCAAATATATTTTCTTAAGATCTGCTTGCCTCCTCAAATAGTCAGTAGTCCTTAAAAAAAATCAATTCTAGTGTAATTCCATAGGTGGAAAAGCCATACTTCTTGCCCATTCCATCTTACTACAAAAGGCAGGACATTGAAAATACATATAATAATAATAATAATAATAATAATAATAATAATAATGTGAGCATTTGCCACAGGCACCAGGCTAAGCACTTTCTATTTATCAAACCATTCAGCCTTGCTAACAGACCTTAGGGAAGATGCAGTTATTTCCCATTAAATGAAAAAGGAAATGGAGTCTTAGAGATAATTGTTAATTGCCTTTGGCCACATAATAAATCACAGAGCACTTATTCAAAGGCAATTGGACTCCAGAGTCCAGACTCAACATATTTCTGGCATCAGATCAGCAGTGAAGCCACCCGCCTTACTTTGAGAATCACTTATTTTCAAACTCTTGATCTGTGCGCACACATCCATTACTAATGCACAGAGAACATGTTCTTAAGGTGCACTGAGCAAAATGATGAGGGTTGTCACAGTTCCTAGTTCATCCTGCCTTGTTTTTTGGTTTGGTTTTCCTGGCAAGCAATTGTGCTAGAAGCAAGAACAGCCTCCTCTGATATTGATGAGGTTCTCACCAA
Source organism: Hydrochoerus hydrochaeris (assembly GCA_004027455.1). NCBI lineage: Eukaryota > Metazoa > Chordata > Mammalia > Rodentia > Hydrochaeridae > Hydrochoerus > Hydrochoerus hydrochaeris. The sequence continues at coordinate 255,934 of PVLA01001590.1, read as the reverse complement.
TTCCTTGATTCCTCCTTTATGGAGTATAATTTTTAAAAATAATTCTTGTGAAGCATTTAAAATAAAATCAACTAATGTGATTTTACATTAAGATGATCATTACTCCCCTGTCGCTTGTTTTGGGTCACAGGATTATACAGCCTCAGTGCTTCCTGCTTAGAAGGGCTTTGTTAGCTCCACCCTGAGTCAAGGATTCTCATGAGTGTTGGATCATTCTTCTTCCCCATCACAGGTCCCTGAGGCAGGTACCAAACCCAGGCTGAGAGGCAGCCTCTCTAGAAGTGTCCAGATACCCTGATTAATACAGAAGACTGATTTGCTAGGAAATATCTCATGGCTCAACCACTGCACACCATGATTGAGTATCTGAATTTCTCAGTGGTCATCCATTCAGCCTGTCCAGATTATGTGTACCAAAAATATCCCACATTGCTGGTATTATTCAATTTCAGCGGGAAATTGGTCCAAAGTCAATATTATGAGAACAAAACTCTGAACATCACATTAGCTGTGATCAGCAATTTTCTCTGGGATAAAAGTGCTTTGGGATTTTTTTTCTGTTTTTTTAAAATAAAACACATTTAAGCCTTTTATTGTTTTGCTTTGTTTTGTTACTACTCTCCAATAGCTATTTTTTGAGCTTGTATTTCCTTCCCAAGAAGGGGAAGGCTGAAAACCAATTATCAAAGATTAAGAAGAGACATCATTGCTCTTGGTTCTCCATATTTTAAATATTTTTCAATGCTCTAGACTTTACTTGCAGCACATGAAATTCTATTAATTTGTAAAAGATAAATATGTTCACACTTGTTATAAGGTATGTTAATTTTAATAAGATATCAGTATTTAACTCTATATAGATAAACACATTATTGCTTCAGATCTTAAAATGACATTTTTAAGAAAATTAAAAATAGAACTATAATATTGTCTAGGAATTCCATATATATGTCCAAAAATCCTGAAAACAGAATTCCAATAGAAATTTGCACATTCATGTCCTTCATTGTGTGTTATTTACTATATCTGAAAATCGAAGGAAGCCAAGTGTCCACTAGTAGACGAATGCATCAACAAATATGATGTAGACATAAAGTGGAATATTATTCAGCCTTGAAAAGGGAAGAAATTCAAGGACTTCTGGACCATTGCAGGCAAAAGTGAAAAAATATGATCTGTTGTAACTCAACTAGAACCTCTTACCTGTGATTCCAGAGTGTATCTAAAAACACATAAATTTAAAAAAAGAAATTCTGACACATGATACAACATGGATGAACCTTGAGGGTCATTGTACTGAGGGAAATAAGCCAGTCACAAAAGCACAAGTACAGTATGACTCCCTCCTATGAGATAGCCAGAGAAGTTGGATTCATAGAGTCAGAAAGTAGAATGGTCCCTGGCAGTGACTGGAGAGGACCGAGAGGTTACTTTCAGTGGGTATAGTTTCAGTTTTGCAAAATGAAGAGCTCTCTGGAGACAGAGGGTGGTGATGGCTGTACAATGATGTTAATGAACTTAATGAACACTTAAAAATAAGCAAAACAGTAAATTTTGATAAGCGTATTTACCATAATTTTACAGAAATTTTTAAATAAAGGTTGCAAGGCATAATTTAAAATTACCAATGAAATGAGTCACTATCTAAGCAGGCCTCTATATTTTCTGCCACCACATGTGCTTAACACTTAACACTTTATTACAGTACTTTCCGTATTTCAGATATTGTGCCAAGCAGTTTCTATTAACTAAATTGGATCTTCATGCTCATCCTACAAGCTTGACGCTGTTATGATTCCCATTTTATAAAAGAGGGTCCAAACAAAGAAACCTGCCAGTTCTATTTAGGATGGTCAGCCAAAATTTACACTCACCAAGTAGATCATACAAAATATGAATTCTACTTGGGCTTTGTAGAATTTCTCAGGTTGATAAGACTAAAACATATCAGAACTTGTTTTTATCTTTGGAAGAAATATAAAGAGAACTCAGCCAGGACATATTACCTGAAAATTCCTCAGAAATAATGATGATTGTATGGGAGTTAGACCCTCTCAAATCCCTGGTATGATTGGGACTTTTTTGTAAAGCAGCCGGTGACACTATCCATTATTGTGAATGCAAGGTATATGTGTAAGGGTTATTCTTTATAGCTAGGAAAAACAATATTAGAAGACGCTGAGTAGAAAGAAGCACATCAACTTGGATACATGCAATGTTAAATTTTTATTTTCTCTAATGTAGACTGTGCCATTTTATTTTTAGAGAATTCTGTCTGTACATTCCAATTGCTAATTCTAATCATCACATTATGTGACATTGTTATGTTATAAGCTCTCAGGCACTTCCGCTGGTGTGTAATTAGACCTTTATTTACCCACAGATATCAAAATAAGGCATATGGAGAAGGGAAAATGCTCTCTATTACCTGTCCAGCAAGAAAAAAGGGGTTGAGAACTCTGAGCAGCTCTCCAGGAAAAGCAGAGGGTGCAGGAGCTCAGAGGTTCCTTGAAGCAAAGATTAGAGGTTCCTGCAGGAAAAAGTAACAATGTTTTTCACAGAGGAACATCAAAAGCTTAGGGAAATGAGCTAGCATGCATCCTAGAGCCCTGTATGAGCCACGTCTACCTGTGAGAGCCCAGACCCAAGCAAGAGCCCACTGTGGGCCCAAAGAGCTCTACACCTGAAAATGAAAACATTCTCAACAAAATGTCCTGTTCTTATGGTCAATCAAAAGAGAAAGATTAACAAGAAAAATGCAGTTCTGTAAAGGTTTAGTGAGTGAAGTGAATCTTACACTCACCTTGTGGAATATATCACTTCTAAATGGCATGGATTTTCCCGAAGCCTTGGGTGTTATTTTTATTTCTGGCACTATATAATTTGTGTTGGACTTTGACAAAGGAACTGGGCTAAGCTAATGTGACTCCTTTGCTTACAGACTGTGGGTTGAATGTACACAAGCAGTGCTCCAAGCATGTTCCCAACGACTGCCAGCCTGATCTCAAGAGGATCAAGAAGGTGTACTGCTGTGACCTCACCACTCTTGTGAAGGCTCACAACACTCAGAGACCCATGGTGGTTGACATATGCATTCGAGAAATTGAAGCAAGAGGTTTGGAAAATGCTCCCTACTACAGTATTACAGTATTTGTGGTTTCTTTTCATTGTTGAGAAAAAAGTGACTCACAGTACTACTCTTGTTGGGAAAATGACCTATGTACACATAAAAACACAAAGATAAACTAAATCCTACCAACTGTATCAGTTTTTGTTGCCTATATAAGCCATACATGGATGCATGTAATAAATGTTTACTGAGTAATTAGCTGTGTACCAGACACAAAGGATATAAATGTCACCATTCTCAACTTAAGGAAATTCTACTATGGGGTGGAAATCAGAAGAGCAAAATAATATATATTGTGGGTACACATATCTGAACACTGTGAAATCACAAAGGAAGATATTTTATCTTAGTTGAGGACAATTAAGGTTAAGATGAGGTGAGGTTTAAATGTCTTAAAATGTGCTTCTATTAAATAATCTAAAAATTACTGATAACACAAGTCATCTATCATATGAAAATTCACTCCTAATATTGTTCTGTTTATTTGAAAGAGTGCAGCTAAAAGATTATAAAAATCAATGCAATGAAAAGCAAAGGTGGCAAGGAAGGTAGAAACATTTCCCTCTTCCAAAAAAAGGTATTTGTATTACCTTTCTTTAGTTTTTTTTTTTTAATTTGGCAATTTTTCATCATCAAATGTCCAATGACATACATCTGTCTTGGGAGAGCTTGGACTACAGGCTGTAGCTTGCATAATTGACCTATAATTATTTTATATTTTGCTATTATTGGTCTAAACTGTCTTACTATATTCCACAGGGATTTACCCACTGGCTAGCTCTCTTATTCTTTCCAAAACAAAACAAAGCAGGATGTTATAGCTTGTTATCTCAAGCTTGGGAAATTACTCAAAGATATCTCAAGATAGGAAATTACTTTATCTTTAGCATGAAAACCAAGGTGACTCCGTTCCCAGAGGGCTGACTCATTTAACCTCACATTGTAAAAAAAAAATGGCTTCCATAGTGAAAAGAGAGGAACTTAGTGGATGCTTTAGATCTGATAAAAGAATTGATGGAAAGGCTGACTAGCTTAGAAGAGAGGAGAGGTGTCCCAACTTTAGATAAGGGATTAGGAAAAGTGGCCCTGGGCCCAGCTCTTTGGGAGACACTGCAGTTTGGGAAGACAGCCAAGGACAGGAACTGTGCTCCACTGGTAAATACTGAACACAATAGCACAACTATCCAATAGATAGAATAGCACAACTCAGAGTTGATGCCAAGGGAATGCAAAGGGATTGGAGTTAGAGATATTAGAAGACCAAGCATGCAAGTAGAACCTAGTAATCCTCTAGGAAAAAAAGTCATCAGACCCATTCTCAGCTGCATGGCACCACTGCCAACATGACCTCAAGCAAGTTACTTACTCTGCTTAAATATCTGTTCCCTCATCTGTACAGTGGAAGAAATTGTACCTTAGAAAGTAGTTGTGAGGATTAAAATAAATGAACATGGATAAATGACCTCGAACAGTGCCACATATACAGGGCTTGACCTGTTCTTTTTCAACTTTTCTTGAATTAACCAGCTTCCCTAACTCTACCTCCAAATCTGACTGAAAAGCCAATAAATTTCATTACTATCCCAGAAACCTTGAATAATAGTGTCTTCAGTAAGATAAAAATTGTCAATAAGATAGGGGTCTATTTATTTCCTGTGACAATCCAGGTACCCCAAGGCAGCCCAAGGCTAGTGAGCAAGTTCACCAATGGCAGACACCTAGGCCCTGCAACTTGTTGTTTGTCATGCTTGAGGGCTTCCCTCATCTGTCAGACTGCCTCCATCCTATCTGAACTGTAACTAAAAAAAGAAAAAGTACAAGCTCTTCCCTTCAAGGCTAAAGCCCAGAGGTTGAACCCATTACTTCTGTTCTCTTTGCATTGGCTTGAATTGAATGGCCACTGCAATAATGTCTTTTTACCAATCTAAGTTTATATTATGACCCAGGAATGGAGAACAAATACTCCAACTGGAAGGGCAGTTGGCAGTGTCTGCTACTCTAACAAATTCCAGCCCATCCCTAATGACTCCCTTCACAGACTTGCTGCTCAGTAAGACCTCCCTGATACCCTCTGCTATAAGCAAGCAGAGTTAGTTACCCACTTCTGTGTGCCCCTGTAACTACTGTGGCTGCGCCTCTACCAGTACATCCTCCCACTTTGCTGAGAGGAACTTTTATGCAACGCCATCTAGAAAAGGTGACACCAGATTTTATCTTGTGGGCTTCCTTCTGGTGATCATTGGTGGCTCCCTGGATAATTGGTCTTCAGAAAACCAGCTGATATCAACTAAGACCATCTGTCATGGCCACAGGACAGATGAAGAACAGTGTCCAACATACATTTGTTGTCTTTGATGCAAACCCATGCAAAGCCTTGCATTCAGCAGATAGCACACACCCGATAAATATTTGGCAAATTTGAATAAAAAGAAACAGGAATATGTTAGTTATCAAGAGTTTCACAGGCTCTACTGATGCAACAACACAAACTCTGCTCATTTTTGCTATAGCTGCAGTTCTGATAGCAGTTAGTTTTTGATATACAAGGTCTGAAACCTGATCCTGCATTCCTGCTGATATTTTTTATTTTGTGTGTGTATATGTATGTGTGTATGAGTGTGATAGGTTTAGGATATATCTTAATAAATCAGTAAGCTTGAGAAGCAAAAACTAAGTCCTTTTTAGCCTAAATATACAATGATTAAGTTTCTAGTATCAATACATAGAACTGTATTTTTCTACATGTGTTTGATCAAAGCCATAATGATTAACTCAACCCTACTGACTTATTCAGCTTATTGTTTATTTATTGTTACTCCTAAAAAGCTATAAAATTTGGATTTTTCCAGTATACTATATGCATGTACCTAGCACAGTGCCTTATACAATAGAAAATATGGCTTCAGAAGATGGGAAGTGCCTGCCCCCACAGTGAAATGGGCCCTCAGCAATCTGCTAAACAAAGACAGTAGGGGACCGTAATTAATGAGAATCTTAAATATCGGGTTGCCTGGTAAAACCAGGCAAGATGATCAGATCTCCATCAAGATCTCCACTCCTAACAAGCAAATGAAGACAGGCTCATGTGGAAACTGGGACTGACAAGCCCAAGTCCTGACGCAACGGTGTGTGATGTATAAGATCACTAATGATGTTTTCTCATTTCCTGATTGCACATAGTGCGGATGTGATATTGGAGTCTTTTATTAGATGTCACAGGAAGCCGAAGTTGAAGTCTCCTGCTCTGTTTCCCTCCCTCCCTCTGCCTCACAGGACTCAAGTCGGAAGGCCTGTACAGAGTCTCCGGATTCACAGAACACATTGAAGATGTCAAGATGGCATTTGACAGAGGTAAGCATGTGTCTTCTTGAATGCCATCTGACTTCCCCTCAGCAGCCTCTCTGTTGGAATCAGACTTCATTTATAGTGAGAACAGGCTTTCAGAGCTACTGCGAGTTGTATTTCAGAAAGCTGAGGAGTGAGGCCTTAAACATCTCTCGTTCTGCCTCTGGGAGACGTGTTTCCTTAGATGGTACAGACAGGTAGCCACATGAGGAAGTCAGCTTCTATACTATGGGAATGGGCAGCTAGTCCACATGGTACCAGAGCCCCCTTCTGCATCCCTGTCTCAGGATCCCTCTGATGACTGTTCTCAAAGCTCCAAAGCAGAGAGCAGAGGGTCGGTGAGTCCTCACTGTGAAGGAGGGGAAGTCAGCAGAGTTCAGTTGTGATTGTGACTCGTAGTCTCCAGTGTGTATTTTCTCCTAGTTATCACCTAGTTCAGTTATTAGCCAACCTGGAGGACTTGTTCAGTATATGGATCACCATCCTCAGGGCTCATTCACAAAGCAGGACCAGCCCAAGAATCTGTGTTTCTAATGAGCAATCCAAATCACCCTGGTGCCCTGGTGTCCTGGCTTCCGGGATGGAGCCTCCCTGGGTAACACGGTGTACAAGGTCTTGGATGATTTGGCCCTGCCAGTCTGGTCAGCTTCTCTCTGGTTCCTCCTCCCTATTGTTCTTTATTCTCCAATGCTCCTGAAATACATCTTATCTATTGTCATAAAGAAGCACTTTGGCTCACATTGTCCTGTCCATCTGGAATGTGTACCTGTCTTTACCTGGTCAGCATTTTTATATTGGGGACTGAGTGTTTTGTCTTTCATGAGGCTTCTGTGATCACCCCAAGCTGATTTGAGAGCTCCAATTCATTGGCCTGTGCCCCCTCTGTGTTTTTCACCTATCTCCATTGCATTTCCTTGTAATTGTTGAGTTGTGTGTCTTACTCCGAATCTAATTAGAAAGGCAGTGTTTCTTTTCTTCTTTGATTTACAAGGGCTTAACCATACTTAGTATGTGGTAGATTCTCAATAAATACTCGCTAAATGTGTAAATATGACATGTCTGCTACACTTTTACTGCTTTTCTATATATCCATGGTTTTATCTTCAAAACCAAATTTGCTGAGGCATTTGTTCTTTTAATTCTCCACACAAAAGATGTTGATGGTTTTCATGTGGTGGAAACTTTTTTATTCATAGTCTATGAGAATTCAAATGGATCGGTATTTACTAATGGCAAAATTAAAAAATCAAAAATGTCTTCAGAATTATCATTTAAAAAATAGTAAGAAATATAACCTAACTATATATGAGAAAAGTTTAAAGTTCCCCAGATTGAAGTCCTCTGGGACAGGGGAGAAAGAGTCAAATTCATAAACAACTTCAGAAACCCTACAAAACAGTAGAAACTGAAAGTGTTCAATAATTATTTTGTTCATGTGACCTTCAAACCCAAGTCTGAAGAATGTTGTTGAAAATGTATTAGATCTTTAAAGCTTTCTTAAAATTTTCATAAAAAGTTGTTATTCTGAGTCTTTAGGCCTATCATAATTCATATGATAGGCATAAAGATATGCTAAATTTCTATTTGGCAAATTATCCAAGGAACCATTTCTTGTCTATTCCATTGCCTTTGTGACTGCCTGTACCCTGAGACCCTACCCCTCCCTCACCAAACTTCTTTTACTTCCTATACCTCAATATCATTAGAAGCCAAAAAAGAGTTAGCTGAAACCTGTCAGATAACACTTACTGCTGGGTGGGAAAGGTAGTACTCTTTCTGTGCATGCTTAACTTGGTGAAAGCAGGTCCTAATTAGAACTTGGATCAATGATTTTTTCAGATGGAGAAAAGGCAGATATATCTGCCAACATCTATCCAGACATAAACATCATCACTGGAGCTCTGAAACTGTACTTCAGGGACTTACCCATCCCTGTCATCACTTATGATACCTATTCCAAATTTATAGAAGCAGCAAGTAAGTATGGAACACTAATTTTTCATTTTCACTAAACATTTCAGTACCATGTTTTCAATCTTAAGAAAATTGAACCTCAAAATAGTTTAATTTATTGCATGCACACTTGTTTTGTCAAGCAAGGGCCTTGTGGTCTAGTCATCAGAAAGCCAGCAGAGTGCCCCAGGAGAGCTGAACTAATGCTAAGCCAGCTCTGTGCACAGAAGTTGGGTACCATACAGTTTTGTGTCTCCTCATTGCTGTCCATATGCAGACAACAAGCTCAGCCAGGCCTAGTCTGCTTTTTATTAAAAGTGTGAATATTTTTGTAGTAAGAAATTATATGTTCCCCCAAGGAGAGCTGTGTAGATTAACTACTTTCATCTGTTAGTAGAATCACATGTGAATTCATTCAGGTTACATCCAAATCTCACAGGTGGTACTGTTTAAAATTAATAGAAGGCCAAAGATAATGTGTCAAGTTATATATGAGGACCTCTCACCAGTGTCTTCTAGTTTATTTTAATTATCTATCCCCTGAGGTTAGTGTTACAATTGGATTTTACAGAGGAGAAAAGCCAGATGTGTAGAGCTGAGCTCACAGGCCCTGGAATGTACCATCAGCCACAGTTGTTCATTCAGGGTTCACCAAATAGGTTCACTGCTGTGAGCAGAGTGTGAAAGACAGGCTGCCAGCAGAAGGGACTGCTCTTTCCCCAGGGGAACATAATGGTAAGAAAGGAGAGATTCTGATCCTGAGATGCAGGCTGCAGAAGTCAAGCTCACTTTGAGAGACTTTTAAATGTTAGGGTTTTTTTTAATATTTAAAAGTTTAAGAGTATAGGTATGCTAATGAGCTGCCTGGCAGGAGGAAATAAGGGTGAGTTGGGATTTGTGGCCCTACTCCCTAGTGCAAATGTTCCTTCCTGAGTTCTTATAGCTCTAGGTGGACAAGATTCCAACAGTTTAGTACCTTCCACCCCAGGGAAAATAGCTGGAGGGTTTTCCTTGGGTATGTGCCAGTACCTATCAGAGACCCCAAATTCAGAAGCATGCACTCTTCCTCCCATTGTTAACATGCCTGGTATCTGCTTCCTAACCTGGGCTGAACACCAAGGGTAATCCTGCCAGTACGTTAGTGACAAGTGCCTTCAATGCAGACTGAGTTAGCCAGCCTGCCTGCCAAAGTCCTTGCATGGCAAAATGCATTTGGTTATGGAAACCTGCCAGAGAGGACTTATTTGACAGTGTTAGCAGCGCATGCTACCATACGTAGTAGAATTAAAATTAGAGCGGTCCAGCAAATCCAATGTTCAGAAGACAGAAAGAGCACGCACAGACTGCGCATGTGCTCACTCACTGTAACCATTCTCCTGGGCTTCCAGTTCCCGGAGGGCAGCCTCTAGTTACCCACATCATGGAAATACAATAAGCAATAAGCGTGCAGTACTTAGCCTTAGACACTTGCCTTTCTGGAATGTGGCAAGATACAAAAAAAAAAAAAAATATTTCAGTGAAATAATACCTAAAGGGGCCGGGGATTTAGCTCAGTGGCTTAAGCAACTGCCTTGCAAGCACAAGGTCATGAGTTTGATCCCTGGTATCCCCGGTACCAAAAAAAAAAAAAAAAGAAAGAAAGAAAGAAAGAAAAAGAAATAGTACCTAAAATTGCATCAATTTACTAGACTGTCCTACTCATTCAAGGTCAAGACACAAAAGACATGGTTACTTCTCTGGAGTTCTAATGTCACGTCTCTGTGCTAACATCTGCTCTGTGTGATCTTCACAGAAATTTCCAATGCAGATGAGAGGCTGGAAGCAGTCCATGAAGTACTGATGTTGCTGCCTCCTGCCCACTATGAGACCCTGCGCTACCTAATGATCCACCTCAAAAAGTAAGCAACTCCTCAGTTACTGAACTGCCCCTCAGCTGCCCCTGGGGCAGTTAATGCATGAGGAAAAGTTGACTTCAGAGTGGGCAGACAATTTATTTAAAGTGGACTGTGCTGCCTTTCTGAGTCTGTCCCAGTCACAGCTGCTAGAATGCTTGTTCCACGCTGAGAACTGCTTCATTCACTTTCCATGGGGTTTGGGTATTAATATAGGCCTGGCCCAAAAGAAGTTGAATGTCTAATCCAAAGAAGTCAATCCAAGTGTGAATCTAGGCAGGTTGATCCAGAGTCCACACTCTTGTCTTAAACACTTCTACTCCATACCTGTACCTGCCCATGTGTTCTCATCTTCCTTTTGCTGTTTACCCCAGTCTCAGATTCCTAGGCCTATGATCTCTTCTTTTCTTGAAGTATGAGTTCTCTGTCTCCAAAGAACAAATTGCTCCCAAGCTTTGTGGCTTAACACAATAAATATGTAGTATCTCCCTCATCCATGGGCCAGTGGTTGTCGGCAGGGTTCGGTCCTTGAAGACTGTTGTCCTGACAGTCAGCTTCCTCTTTGGCTGATCCCAGTTGCTTGCCATGCAGGTCCACTACTGGCAGGACACAAAATGGCAACTGGCCTCCCTCAGAGGGAGAAAGCAGGAGAATCCCAGAGGAAAGGCTATGTTTTGAGGAAGTAATGTCCTATGGTTTTTGCTATTTTACTTATGAAAAGCTAGTTGCTGGGTCCAGCCCTTACAGGAGGCAAGGACTATGGGGGCCCTCAGAGAATATCTACCTTAATAAGTTATCTAGGTCACACATGTGGGCAGAGGTGGAGACTTTTGGATATTTACAACATACTAGAACTCCTGGCTCTAGACTCTTCCTTGAACCATGGATCGCTTTTCTTCCCTGTGCACTTGTAATGAGAGCAATGAGTTGGTCTTTGAATGTGGGAGAGATCAATGCACATCTGTGTATCTCTCTGTGTTTGTGGAACATATATGGCAGCAGTCCATTCTTAGAGAAAATGAACCAAAAATTGTCTGTTTTGAACAAATTACAGATCTATTCAGCAGGCAAACAGAAGCAAGTTGAGAATGCTGTAAAGACACTGAATTTGGGGATTTTACTCTTCTGTCTTATTATGACTGTTGCTCAGACCAGTGATCAGAGATAGTAACATATAGTTCACTTTGATTAATCTATTTAATATAAGAGTAAATGTCAAGTAATTTTCGAACAAGTAATAGACAATGAGTATTACATTAAGCTTTTAATTAGCTGTAAATTACTTATTTCTTTGTGATTCATGTCCAGTTGTTGCAATTTGGGAGACAAAGTACCAGTATTAGAAAAAATAATTGGTAAATGGCAATAATTTCATATTGCTATCATGGTGAACTTTCTAATGATATTGTTTTGTCAGATGTGTTGTCTGACTTGATAGGAAAAGGTAAGCATTTTAACAGTAAAGAATGTCCTCTTTTCTACCTTCCTCTTAGCTTTGCAGCATGAAAATGAGTCAAACTGAGTTGACCTTCCTAAAATAATACTAAGTGACAAATCCTTATTAGCTCTCAGGGAATAGACAGCAAGAAATGGCCTTTTGTGCAAAGCCTAAACACATTTTAATTGTCTTTAGCTCATTGGAGAACCTGCTCCTTCTTAAATTTATGATGAGCATTCTAAATTCCTGAAAACAAGAATCTGAGAGAGAACTACTTTATTCTACTAGAAAAGTAGTAAGCCAGGTTAGGAGCATGGACTTCATTCTTCAACTCTCTTTAGTTTTTGTCTGGTGATTGAAAAGATGATTTTTAATTCCAACAATAACTACTGCTCCGGAACTCATCCTAGGGTAGCAGGAAATAATGTCCAACTGCTTTCCCATCTGGCCACATCCCAGCAATTCTCCTGTCCCCTGATAACTGCCTGGCTTCTCCTTATCACATCTCATGGCAGCCCATTCTGTAAGCAGACTTTCTCCTCTACTGCCAGCCCTGCAGCAATCAGGGGACCCGCTCTAAGCTTCCCACTTCCCAGCTTGCAGACCAAGGAGAAGCAATGTGGGGTGGGGTGGGGAGAGACTTCTATGTAAAACCCATGATGGCACCATAGGCCAGCTAGTAATCTTCTGTTCCTTCAAACTGATGTCCTTTAAATGATAGTCTAATGTTTATTTAGTAAGGAGGACTGATTTTCTAATTTTTAAAATTGTATCCATACTAAATTTACATAAGGCAACGTCACCAATTTTAAAAGAAAGCAAAATCAGAAAATAACCTTTTTTAAAAAAACACCTTTCTGCCATTCTGATTCTCAGGTTACTGTTTAAAATTCCTGAGCCAGTCATGGTCTTCAGTCTTAAGCGCGTAGTCAGTGTGTAAATTCATCTACAAATCTACACAATGTCTCTGGGTAACTGTGTCTGTTTTCCAGAGTTACTATGAATGAAAAGGACAATTTAATGAATGCAGAAAACCTGGGGATTGTGTTTGGGCCCACCCTGATGAGACCTCCCGAGGACAGCACACTTACAACCCTCCACGACATGCGGTACCAAAAGCTGATTGTGCAGATTTTGATAGAAAACGAAGATGTTTTGTTCTAATTCAACAGGGAATGAGCTGAATGGCCCCGGCCCCAGCCCCAGCCTAGCTGATAAAGCTAAAGAAATAAACACGTTTCTTACACTTGATTTGTTTCTCAAACAAGTGACAGAATTTGTTGGACCACGGTGGATCGCAGAGTTGGGTACTGTGTCTCATAGACACGCCCTCCTCCACGCGAGAACAGGGTGAGGGTGAGAGAGCCCCAGCCTCGGGTCTTTTGCTGTGCCTCGTATGTATGTCTGTTTTGCTGGAAGAGTGATTAATAAATCTTTCTTTAACTTATTAAAAACAATGTAGACCTTCAAGTTTCAATCTCATCAGTAATAAAAGGGAACTTAATTCATAAAGGTACTTGATACAGTCATACATTTTCCACTTACAGAAAGAAGACAGTTCTATATGTTAAATGTTAAATGAAACCTATATTGTAAAATGTATTTTTATTTTAACTGCAAGACTGTTATTTTATTTTAGCAAATAGAACTCAATGCAGTGCATTGACTATTACCCTATGTAGCTCATCCTGCATTCTTTCTGTGATGCCCTGAAAATTTGACCACAAATGCAGTATTATCTTGACATACCTCTGTCTTTATTAGTGCTTTTCAATGAAATTTCACTGCCACATATGTTCCTGCTTTTGACAGTTTTTGCTCTTAAGAACTGGCATTCTGCTATCATGTAGTATAGGTTTATAACAATTATAGGGTGGTCTGGAATAGCCACAAATTTCGTTTTCTATAAAAGTTTTGTGAATTTCCAACATAGGTTATGGAATTGGTCACTGCTTTCTCATGTAACAAGTATGTAACCTAAAACATGCAGAACGTGGTCATTTTGTGTAAAATGATCTTGAGGACACTGGATACATCTGGACCATGAAAAGAATCAGCTCTTTTCCACTTTTCAGCTAAATCCTCCAAATTCATATGTTAATTGCAAGTTGAATTTTTGACACATTCATGTTATGACAAAAAGTGACCCTGCAAAATAATGTTTAGCTTTTTAAATTTTTGTTTCTTAAACAAACCTATTTTTAAAAGTAAAGAATGAGTAAGGTTGGTTTTTGCTAAATATATGTTCATTCTTGAAAAAAGTACTTCTATATGGAAAATAATTTCGTATGATTTTATTACTTTAGTGTCATCCTGTTGATTATATTTATCTCAGCATGAGCCTTTCACACCAAGATTTCTATATTTTGTAACATAGGTAAAATATTTAAAACATCAAAAACTGTAAAACTAGATTTTTTAAAGAATCCAACTGTGATGTCTTTTCCTAATTGTCTGAGATGAGTCATGAAATTACCCACAAGTCTTGTTTTGGAGTGATCAGAAGAGACGTGCTGTGTGTGGTGTGGTGTGAGAGGAGGTACACAGCATGGCTGGCGTCCTGGGAAGTCTCCGGGGCCCCACCGATGGACTCTGTTGTCAGCTGGAGGTCAGCAGCATTCTACCTGCTCCCTGCTACTAGCCTTCCTCCCAACTGTACAGATTTGTTTGTTGTAGCTTATGTACTTCTTGATACTGTCAAAAAAATATCTGGAAATGGTTTTATTTTGTGAAGTGAACAATACTTTGTAAATTATGATAGTGTAAATGGAAGGAAAAACATTACATGTATTAAATTCTTCTGTCTATCATTTTGGAGTATGTTCAGAGGATTGGTGTCTGCAGGTGACATGGGGAGAATCTTTAAAATCTTGTTCTTGGGGAGATTTGGCAACAAGTTTTCTATCATTCAAAACCACAGAAGAAAGCAAAAGGAGCCCATCCTAGCCCTATCTCATAGGCCCACACCTCCACCAGATTCTTTCTAGAGAACCTACTTTGAGGTTATAAGAGTCTAAGGTCAAGCTTCACCTTCTAGAAGGCCAGTTGCACTTGTGCCCTCCATGGAGATGTAAGGAGTTTAGAGGGAATCACCCTTGGCTGCTCAGAGGAGCAAAAAAAAGGTTCCTAAATTCAGAGACTCCCAACCTGGAGTTCTAGACCTGCCTGTTACCAGCTGCACATGACTTTCAGAATGAGCTGGCTTATTTAAAAAAAGCAAAGATAACATTTTAAATGAAATAATGATCTAAAGTAATCAGTGACAGTTATTTCCTATTATTTCAACAGTAATAACTTAGAAGGGACAAGGATATGACATGGGGATGGGTTAAAAGAAGCATTAGAAGGCAAGGATTTGTCTCTGCTTAAATCCAAGTCCAAGACTTTGTAGGGGATATTATGTGACAAGGCACTATAATGTGTGATGAGGTTCACTGGACTCCTTTTTTCAAATGTGATTGCAGCACTTTATCTCTCTGCCTTGCTTTAGCCTGAAGCCTTCTCACCCATGGCGATCTCTCCACCATCTGGAAGCCTGACATAGCTTCCCTTGGCTTGACATCCCTGTCGCTGGAGTCACTGGATAGACCATAGTTTCTAGGAACCTACAGTTAGATTGTCCACAAGTGATTGGGGCAGGTGGGACTGGGGCATGATAGGTGGGAGAATGCGAGGACACAGCTTTTCTTTCTCCATTAATTTAAAAGGACCTTTCAGAGGAAGAGGGAGGTGAATCTAAGAAAGCATTGTAGAGACAGCATTGGGAAGAAACATGCCATACACGTGAAGGCTTCCTGGGTTTTTCCCACCCTACTGAAAACCCAATCAGGTAACTTATAAATTCCCATGCTCTAAACAATCTCCAATTTATAGCCAATCTTTCATTTTAAAAATATAACAGTCATTATTTCCCAAAAAATATTTGTCAAGCATTTATTAATAGGCCAGACACTAAATACTTGAAGACATTGACAAGGCTTATCTCATGAGAAGAATTAAATAATAAGTTTGGTCTGGTGGAAAGAGAAAACTGCTCATGTTAAGGCTTTTGGGTTCTAATATAAGGGGAATATGAGCTACTAATATTTTCTTTTTAAACAGACTTTTAATTGTGGAGTGATTTTATATTTGCAGAAAAGTTACAAAGAAACTACAGATTGTTCCTACAAACCCATTAGCCAGTTTCCCCTAAAGCTAACATCTTACATATTCGCAGCATATCTGTCAAATCTGAGAAACAAGCATTGAAACTTTACTTTGCACTAAATTCTAACTTTACATATATTCCATGGATGTTTTTATTAATAACTTTTTTAGCACTAATGGGTGTTGGGGGAAGATCACACAATCTGATTTACACTTATGAAAGATGACTTACTTGATTATAGATCCAGCAAAGAACATGCAAACAGATGGAGAGTAGTGAGAATAAATGCAGGGAATCAGTTAAATAATCACCACTGTGCGCCTGAGATTATGGTAGCCTAGACTGGGTGGTAGCAAGGCAGAGATAAATAGAACTGGGTTTTATTTAGGAAACAAAATTGAAAAGGATGGGTTATAGATTGTGTTAAGAAATCCAGGATGAGTCTCAGATTGCTTAGTTTGACAACTGTGCAGTATTTACTGAAATGAAGAATTCAAGCAGGACATCTGGTTATTGGGGAGGGACAGAAGAAGTGGGAAAGCTTGGACATGATTAAATGAAGATAGTGAAATTTCCAAGCAAGGTCTTTTCCTGAGAAATTGCACAAGCAGAATTGGGCTAGAGACATGGATTTGGGAGTGAATCACTAGAGATAATAATTGGAAACATGGGGTTGAGTAAGAGTACTCAAGGAGCCAGACAGAGAAATGTTGGGGCAGCCACACTCAGAGTTCTCTGGAGCATTGACACTCAAGGGAGAGGAAGAGAAAGAGGAAAAGGTAAATGTGGTCCACTTGAATGTAATAAAATATAGATGATCTCATGAGTGCAGTTTGGCAAGTCTTTCCCGCCTTCCAGTTTGCTTCACAATATTCTGTTACATTTTTTTTTACTTAAATTTATTTTGTTACATTCACAACATCATATTAGACATTGTACTTTGGAGGAATGTGATTGATTGGTTAGATGCTTTATAGATGCAAATAAGCTATGTCTGAATGTCTGTGTCTTCCTGAAGTTCCTTTGTTGAAACCTAATCCCAGGTATAATGGCACTGGGAGATGGGGCTGTGGGGAGGTGATCTGGTATAGTCAGAATCACACCTGAGCTGAAGGTGGATCCCCTTATTCGAGGTGTTTACACACCTTAAAAAAATCAGCATTATTTAGCAAAAGGGCAATGGCTTTGCAGCATTGTGTTTGTTCAAATTTTCAGAATCTGCACAGAATATTTTATACCCATCCAATCCTCCCTCAGTATTTCCACAGTATCTATCACAGGTCCCTGATGAACATGCCTTTGACTCTGCTATTCAACTCTTCAAAATCTTTCTGTCTGCTATATTTCCATCACATTGAAAGAATTTTCCAATTCAGAATAAATTAAAGGCTTTCATCTCACCACTCTACCTACCCCAGCTCATATCTGGCACCGTACCTAGCATGCAGTAGGCACCCCAAGCTTTTCTAAATTAATGGCATATTCCTTATAATAACATCCCATTTTGATGAATGAATTCTGGAAGCAGGAGAATCTGGAAATACACATTTAGTCCCAGATGTCATTTGTAGCTGTGCCTAACATCTGAACCCTTCAGTTGTTCTTGAATGTTTCTCCTTAAATAGAAACTAAACCTCCTTAAGTTATCTAACTTCACCATGTCCTTTCCTCTTTTATCCAAGAGGAATGGTTAACCCCTAGAATGACCCAGTTTAGAGAACCTGAAGATCTAAGTCTCTAATTTAACAGCAGGATACACATATAGTGGTAGCTTCATTGAGCTAGAATCGACAGCAATGTAGGCAGGAGGTTAGGTGCTGGGTCTAGTCAGTGTCCTGTTTAAATCCCAGCTCCATCACTTTCTCACAGTATGTCCTTTGGAAAGTTACATTAATTTTTAAACCTCACATTCCTTGACATGTAAATGAACTAATACCTGTTTTGTATTCCATGGTGTTATTGTGAGGATTAAGACACTCTCAGGATAAAGCTTACGATAGAGTTCAGGGCAACAGAGTAAACAAGCAAATGCTTTTCTGCAAAAAGAAATAACATCTTGGAGAAGCATTTATGAGAACACGTTAGCTATGAGTGTTCTTTCTTTCAATCTATCAGTCACCCCACTTATTGCTCTGTAGCAAGTGAAAGAGTTATAGGAATTTAACCGTTTACATTGGCAGCCAATTAAAAACCACACTTGCCTCACTTACAGCCCTGTGGTGAGGAGTCAGCCTGCGGTTTGGAGCCTTGAGACCTGGTTCCATCACAGATGAGGCTTTTAAGATTTCTGAGCTTCAGGTTTCTCCCTTTTGAACGGGAAAAATAATGCCTGCTCAACTCATCAGTCACACGGGGGATTATCACTGAAGCAGGTGTGGAATGCTGTCACACACCCTGACACCCTCATATCACTCTTTCCTCATCTCCCTTTATATTATTGTACAAGGCACAGGTGTGTGTACACCTCCACAGTTGCTGCTTACCCTACTTTCTCCTGGCCAATCACGTCCACGTTGACTTGAAACACTATCTGTCCACAAACCCGCATTATCCCCAAGATTCAGTAAGCTACCTGATGTCCTGTAACAAGTCCCTTCTGCTAAACTGTCTCTCATCTGTTACTGGAAACCGAGGCCCCTGATAAACACACCTCTGACTGTCATTCAGCTCTTCAGAATCTTTGTCTGCCGTACTTGCATCACATTGAAAGAATTTTAAAATTCAGGGTAAATTAAAGGCTTACATCGCATTCTCTTTTCCTCTTACCTATTCCTTGGCACATTTTGTACTGCTCCTGCATATGTTCAGCATATGCCATGTGTTATAGGAATGGTACCAAACCTAGGTCTACATTACTCTATGTTTGACTTTTCCATCTCCTTTTGATATATTGGGAATGTATCCTTGTTCATTTATGTAGATCTACCTCATTTTAACCATCCTAAAATGTTTTCTTAGGTAACATCCTTTCTGCTAGCAATAGATATTTGATCATTTCCTTCTTTTCTGATACCACCATTTCCATGATACTACCATTTCCATGAACATTCTCTTTAAAGTCTGCATGTGCTAGAAATGAAATTGCATTGTTAGATGCTCTCCAAGGTTACTGTGCCAATTCATCTTCTAATCAGCAGTGTTCAGGAGTTTCTACTACTACAGATCTTTACCAACACTTGGCATTACCAGCCTTAAATATTTTTGCTAGTCTCTTGGGATAAAATGATATATTTTGATTTAATTTGGACTTATTTAATTGTGACTGTTATGATTTAATGCTCATTTGAGTTTTCTATGAATTGTTTATTCACCAATTTACCATTTCTCTACATCTATGAATATGTCAGAGTTCTTTATAAATTCAAATCTAGTTCTTTAAATTCATTCATGTTGTCTGTATTTTCTTCCTGTATAGGTAATCTTTCATTTATCATTTGTGCTTTGCATATCTTATTTATAAAGTTCATCCAAACACCCAAATCATAAAGATGTTCCTTATTTTTATAAAGGTTTCCAAGTTATACTTTTCACATTTATGCGTAGAATTATGATGTGAGGTAGGGATTAATGTCACTCATTCAATAGAGTTGTGTACTTTAATAATGTAGCCACTAACCACATGGGCCTGTTGAACAACTAAAATGTGACTTGGCCAAATCCAGATGAATTTTAACTATAAATGTATAAAATATATCCTGGATTTCCAAGACTTAGTACTGAATAATGTAAAATGGGTCTATAATTTTATAGTTATTACATGGTAAAGTAACATTTTAGATATTTTGTATTAAACAAAATACATTGTTAAAATTTATTTCACTTGTTTCTTTTTACTCTCTAAAACATGGCCACTAGAAAATTTTAAATGGCAAGTGTGACTAGCATCGTATTTCTATTGGACAGCTCTGGAATAAATACATCACCTTTCTCAAATGAGAGAAGGGTCTCCCAATTTGTCATCGATGGAATTTCCATCATGGCATGAGCCTATCGTTGGACTCTCTGATCTGTCAGTCATGTTATCTGCCTCTATACCAATACCAGTCTTAAATTTTATGACTTTATAATGTCTTGAAATCATATTCACGTTCTTGTTTCTTTGCTTCAAATTTTTCTTTGTTTTTAGTTGGTTGCTCTCCTATATATATTCCAAGCCACCCAGTCTGGTCTTTCCATTCCCTCATCTAAACAAAACCTATTGGGAGTTTAATAAAAATGGCATTTGATTTCCATTGGGGAGAAATAAACATCTGCCTTCACACAAGTATGTTAGTGTTCTCCTTTCATTTGGGTCTTATTTGTATTCATCAACAACATAATTTCCCACACTCTTATAATTTCTGTATGTCATAAAATATTTATTTCTATATTCTTTATCACTTCCATTGCAATTATGAGCAGATTAGATATTTCTAATACAGTTTTTGGGGGGCTTGGGTTTTGTTTTCTTTTTCTTTTTGTACCAACAATTGAACTCAGGGACTTGTGCATGCCAGGCAGGCGCTGCACTGCTGAGCAACATCCCCAGTCCTCTAACACACTTTTAAATACATTATTACAGACATTAGGAATTCCACTGATTTATGTATATGTTAACCTTATGTCCAACTGCCTTGCTTAATGGCCTTATGGGGTTTGGTTTGGTTTGGTTTGGTTTGGTTTTGCTTTGTTTTTATTCTTTTGTTTTGGGTTTGTGTATGTGTGTGTAGTACTGGGAATTGAACCCAAGGCCTTGTGCATGCTAGCAAGATCTCTACCACTGAGCTACATCCCCAGCCCCTCAAGTTTTAATAATTTGTATAAATATCATCTTGTACTTCTGTATAATCGAATTGCCTGCGAATATGGAGCACATTGTCCTTTCCTTTTCTAGGTTTCATCTTTCTTTTCTTCTTATCTCACTATAATGGCTGGAACTTCAAGAGATGACAGCAGTTATCCTAACTGGTTTTTCACTTTAATGAGAATAGAATTAAAGTTTCACCATTAAATTTGAGATGTGTTGTGATTTCTATACTGGTGGTTCTCAGATTTGGCTTATCAGAATGTCCTGGAAAACCAAAAGAGCAAAGACGCCAGGCTTATTGGGAAAGAGCCTTAACCTTGTCATTTTCAACTTTCTCATCTGATTCTGTTACCTACCAAAGAATGAGAACCACCCTTCTGCACACATATCCTGTATGGTAGCAAAGCTCCCTTCTTGTTCCTATGAGATCATATTTTTTTTAAAAAATCACAAATGGTGGTGGTCCATTAAATGCCTGAAATCTCTAGATCACATTTTCTCCTTTCCCCATGAACATGGAATATTATATAAATAAATGCCTTAATGTTAAGCCATCTTTACACTCCTGAGAAATTTTTTACTTTGTCATATATAGTATGTTTTCAAATATGTTTAAATATGCTTTTAAAAATTGTGCTTCTAGCTATTTCTTTCCCTGTTTTCAAATTTTGTATTGTGGCTAGGTGTGTAGCTGCAAAAGTAGAGTATTTGCCTAACATGTGTAAGGCCCAAGCTCAATCCCCAGCACTGCAAAAAAACCAATTTTGATATCAACCTTCATATATGAAATTGACCTATGACTATAGAATTGCATAGTTTTCTCTTTCTTTCCTCTGAATTTTTTTAAGGTTCACAAAGTGAACTAGGTATGGGGGCAGGCACCTGTAATCCCAGCACTCAAATTGAAGGTCATGATTTCCAGGCCAGTCTGAGCTGTGTAGTAAGACCTTGTCAAAACAAAACAAAAGGATTGGTAAAGTACTTAGTTTTAGATTCAGATACAAGTGTCCAAAACCCAAATTACAATAGATTAAATAAAAGTTTACTTCTCTCTCATATAAAATTCCATATGGGTGATGCAGATGTGAGATGCCAGCTCCATATCACCAGGAACAGATTCCGTCTTGTGGTTGCACTGGGGGAGTCTCCTGCCTGAGCTTCCCTCACACAGCACTGCCTCATCCTGCAGCCTTCAGTTAACTCTCTTCACCACCTTGGCTTCTGAAGGACCCTGCCAACATCTCCCAACCTAGCTTGGGTCCTTATCACATCCAAGGCCTCTAAGGTTGCTGAGGCCCACAGCAATAAATAGACCTCTGCTGCACCATTGGGAAAGGACACCTTACTCTGTACAGCTTTCCCTATACAGAAAACCCTTTGGCTGCAGATTCTTCTAGGCCTACAAGATATCTGGGCTCCATATGTAAGGATTCACAGCACATTTTCAAAGTCCCATAAACCCTACCAATCTTGGAGTTCCCATCACCAAAGAAAACTGCCAAATTTTTCTCTAAAAATGAATGCTAGCACTTTTCTTCTTCACTGTTCTATTTTTCCCCTTATTACATTTTCAAGACATGTGGTGAAGCAAGGATCACAAAAATTGTTTGCATACTTTCTTAACATTCCTTTCATAGTTAAACTAGCATCTCTTGTTCTCAATCTTTGTTTGGGAATTAGCTGAAATTTGGGTTAGCATCAGAAAAGTCCCATTTAAACTCCTGAACTCATTACTTTTTAAATGAGGATATATTACCTTGACAATTGAAGAACGATGGATTTTTAAATTAAATATCTGGGCAGTTTAAAATAGGCTATTAGCTGCAGGAAATGACCAGAAATGCAGATTCACCTGGTAGATCACTGTCTTCTAGTAAAGGCTATCAGATTGCTCAATTGTCCCGGATTTCATAATTTTATTAAAACTGCAAATAGCATCTATCCTCGTTGGACTTGTTAAGTCACCAAAGTATAATATATAATTGATAGTATTCAATCATTTAAAAAGAATATTTTCTATGCTTATCAATGTGGAAATATTTCACAGTGCTAACTTGGAAATGGTTCCCCGTATTGGAAAATGAAGGAACATGCGGACTATGACTCTATTATTGTTTTTCAAGTGCTGCACAGTGTTCCTAGTGCTTGCAATGTAAAGGAATAAGCTAGTACAGTCACCCTTCACTGTTCTGTTTCTCTTGCACATCCCAGTAGAGCATCAGCAAAAGCCTGTTGGCTTTATGAATGTCAGAATACACAGATGCATCTCGACTTATGATGGGGTTATGTCCTGATAAATCTATTGTAAGTTGAAAATATTGTAAGCAGAAAATTAATTTACTTCTCCTAACCTGCCAAGATCACAATGCAGTAACACAGCCTGCCGTGGATAGTAGGTATTTCCCCTTGTAATTGTGGGGTGACTGGGAGCTGCAGCTTGCTGCTGCTACCTTGCGTCTGGAGAAAGGATGTTCACTATATTGTTAATCGGAAAAGACACAAACTAAAATGTCAATGTTCAGTTTCTACTGAATGCCTCTGCCTTTTACCATTGTACCATTTATTACCATAAAGTCAAAAAAATTTGGTCAAATCATTGTAAGTTGAGAACAGTCTATTCAAAACTTTACCATTGTCACTATTTCTACTGCTACCATTGTGGTCTGAATCACTGTCATCTCTCTCTGGACACCTGTAATAATCCCCCTAACTCAACTCCTTCACTCTCCTCAAATCCCCATCTCTTCCTTAAGAGTCTTTGTCAACAAAGTGAGTTGAGGGATCCTGATAAAAATGTCATATCACTACAATTCCTAAGGCCTTCTAGTTATTTCCAATATCCCTCACCAATAAAGACCAAAGTCTTTACAGTAGAGCACTAGACCTATAGACATGACTCGTCTGGATCTCTGTAAGTTCTCTGACTTCTGCTTCTGTACCTGTGCCCTCACTTACTGTATTGCAGGGTATTAAGGTGTTTCTGTTCTTTTTTAAACATGGTAGGAACACTCCTGCTGTGTAGGATCTTGGCCATTCCTTGCCTTCTTCCTGGAATATTCTTCCCTTACTTATCTGAATAACTGCATCCCTTTCCCTCTTCAGGTCTGTTAAGCAATGGGCTTGGAAACATCACTTGGAGCAGACTGGAACCCATCATGAAAAGGACTTGCAAAAACAGGCCCCATTCTCTGGGTACCTAGAGACGAGGCATCTTGGGGAAGTGAATATTCTACTGGGGATGGACATGGAATTACTCCATGTTGCTGTCCTTTTTATTTGGCAAAGATAATAATAATAATAGTAGCTGCTATAGTTTGGATGAGTTAAAGTCTTGGTTCTCAGAGTGGTACTAGTGGGAGGTAGTGACAGCTTTATGGGGTAGGGCCTAGCAGGAGGTCCTTAAACCATGGGATGGAGGATATGGCTTTTAAGGAAATTGTGGAACCCCAACCCTTCCTCTCTTTGTTTTGCTTTCTTGCCATGAAGTCTGTGGTTTGCTCCATCACTGCTCTCTACATTGCCATCTGTCACCACTATCCATCAGAACAAGTCTCACCTGATGATGGACTAGAACCTTTAAAACCATGAGCCAAAATAATAATAATAATTTCTCTTCACAAGCTAATTATATCAAGTGTTTTGTTATAGTGATGGAACATTAAATAATACAGTGGCTGTGCATGAGAGAAATAAAATTTTTTTAAATACAGATACCAAGCTTTCTGAGTTTGTTGGCCAGATATTAAGGAAAGCTCTAGAAAATGACACAACTTGTAAGTTTTGGAGGTTCCTAGTCCACTAAAAAAGTATTGAGTTCAAGGAGAGAGGAGAATATACTTTTCTAGGAGATAATGGATTCTAGTTTTCTTTTTTAAAGTTAGTTATGAATTTTATTTCTTTAATAGCTACAGGACTTTTCACGGTATCCACATTGGATGACTTAGAGGTTTACTCTTTTCAAGGAATTAATGCATTTCACCTAAGTCATTGCAATTGTTAAGGTCAGGTTTCACACAGCAATTGCTTAGGAATATAAAATCCTGTCATCTGTAATTACATCCTTGTTTTATGCTTGATATTAGTAATTTCTCTCTTCTCTCTTTTTTAACTTGCCCATTATGTAGGTTGACCAATTATACTGATTTGTTTCTCAAATAATAAGTCATTTGTTTAATTTTCTTTCTCTATTGTTTCTGTGTATTCTGTAGTTTTTTGTTTGTTTGTTTGTTTGTTTTCCTGGTGTTTTTGTTTGTTTGTTTTTGTACCTGGGATCAAATTTACAACCATATGCTTGCCAGGCAGGAGCTTATGCCACTGAGCTAAATCCCCAGCCCTTCTGTGGTATTTTTACTCCAAGAAATTGTTATTGTTTTCTTTCTAGTTTTTTGTAGTGTTTGTTTTTTTTTCTTTGTTTGTTTGTTTTGAGGTATGTTCTTGCTAAGTCGTGTAGGCTGACCTTCAACTCACTTGTATAGCCCTAACTAACCTCAAACTCACAACAGTCCTCCTGCCTCAGCCTCCAAGGCACTGAGATTATAAGCATGCTTGCCACCACTCCTGGCTTAGTCATTCTATTTAAAACTATAACATCGGTATAGACATTCAGACCCTATTTTTCTCCATTTATCATCTAATAAATATTTTGCTTATTTTTGTGTATTGTCTGTGGCCACAACAATTCCCTGCAAGGGCAAGGTTTTTGCTTTATTTATCACTACATCTCCTTGCCTGATGCCTAGAGATGCTCTAAACATAGTTTTTGAGTAAATAAAAAAAAAACAGTAAAACAAAAATTTCTCTGCTACTAATGTCTAAAAATGTCAAGTGAAATATAATTTAAAATTTTGGAACTGCAGAGATGATCTCAAAAGGAAGAAAGGAAGTAGAGAGGGAAATAGGGAAAGAAGGAAGGAAGAGCGAGAGGAAATGAACATCATGATGCCAGAAAGGACTGAAATCCAGAGGAGGAGGAACTTAAGTTGATTCTCCAGCAGTACTGCAGTGGGACAAGAAGGGGCTCTAACTCCATTTACAACCAAAATCTTAACTTTTAGTAGGAAATTAGACTTAGGACTCTACACAGTGTAAACTTGGAACCAGAACCACAACATAAAAGTTAGGACTTTTAGAAAGAACTCCAATCTGGGTAACAGAGACCAGGAAAACACTGCTTGAAAGACAGAAGAAGAAAGAAAGAAAGAAGAAAGAAAGAAAGAAAGAAAGAAAGAAAGAAAGAAAGAAAGAAGAGAAAGAAGAAAGAAAGAAAGAAAGAAAGAAAGAAAGATTGAAAAATAAGACTGTCTACTTTAAATCGAACCAATGATTTATGCAATTTTGAGATTTACATTTACACAACCCATTTGACTGGAGAAAGCCTAAGCAGAGAAACTAACACAAGAATTAAGCCTGGGCTGATTATATTGCTGAGGCCGAGTAGCGGAGGAATAGGTGACAGATTACACAAAACTCCTGTGGGGAAAAAATGAGCCACGCCAAAGATAAGCTCACAAACAAAGAGAGAGAGAAAGAGAAAGAGAAGAAAGAAAAAGAGAAAGAGAAAGAAAGAAATCACAACTGAAAAAAATCTGAAAAGAAAAAAAAACATTTGACCAGATAAAAGAAATAGTAGAATTATTTCTCAACAATCCCAAGGGATAACAATCTAAAACATAAGATAGATACATACAAAATGATTTAAAAGATTAAAAAAAATAGAAACCATGACAAGACAATACAGCATAATAAAACATGTGGAGTTGAAAACAGTGAATATCATCTCTTTAAAAAGGAAAATATTTAATGAACAGGAAGGCTGACCTTTACTGAAGAGTTATATTATAAAAGAATGAACCAGAAGGCAACACAGAGGAGCCTAAAAGAGGGAGAAAGCCAGGAAGAAACTGGATGTGAAATAACAAAAAAAAATTTTTTTTAATTTTCAGAATAAGGGTGAAAGGAAAAAGGACAGGTGGGTACCAGGAACGGTGCCCAGACAGCCTGGACTGCAGACAGGAGCTGTGTGTCTCAAAGGGCAGGCTCTCTGGGGACTATACCATCACACCCGCCATTGCACGCCTGAGGACACAGGGGTCCACCCAGACACAGGGAGACACGAGATCCAGGAAACACATCCCCACCTCTAGCAGTTCCCAGTGGGAGGATGCGCAGCAGGTCAGAGAGAAGTCAGTCCATAATGAAGGAGGTGACCAGGAGTGAGGCTTCCGAGAAAAACAAAATGAAACACATGTATTATTGATGTGAGTGACCTGGTAGAAAAGTGTACAAAGAAGCCTTTGAAAGGTGTAGAAAGAATTAAAAGAACTGAAAGACCGTTGTCATTAAGTTTTGAGAAAAAAAAGTGAGATAGTAACTGTACATCTGTACTCCACCGTGGTTAATCTGAACAAGCAATATTTGCATAAGCACAATAATGAAACATAGAATCATCCATTAAACAAAAGGTGTAATCTAATATTCTTTACTGGGCATATGGCAGAAGGGCAGCAGCAGGCATGGTTCCATAAGGAGCGCAGTGCATAAATCCTGTAACAGGAAGTTTACAGGATGTGCAATCCTGGTAAGTCAAAAAGAAGCACAATACCCATATTTAGAAATACAGAGATCTGTAAGTGCCAGAAATTTAAAAAGTCAAAAATTTTGAAAGTGGTGGAGAAAGAGGATGGAGGGAAGGTATAAGGTAAGAAACACTTAAAGTTTTCTAGGGAACCCTTTATTAACAATTGACTTAAATTTCATGCATATATTACTTTAGGAAAATTGAATCAAATTTTTGGAAAAGAGGAAAGAGTGCCACATTGCCCGAAATGGCTGAGAGGACAATGCTCGTGTTCTTTTCCACCTCTCTTGGATTCAGTGATCCAGGTATAGATTGAGATTCCAGGAATTAATGGAGCAGCACATATTAAACATATTCTCTGGTTTGTATCCTCAGCCAGAGTCAGGCAGTCACCTTATTTCTAAAGATTTTTATCTTATCATTGGTTAGTCCTTTTCTTGTTGTGTTGTTTTGAAGTTTAGCTAAGCATGCTTCCACCTGTAACTATAGGGAATGCAATTTGGGTGCTGAAGGATAAAGAACATTATTGACTCACATACAGAAAAATTCTGCTTGATTTGATTTCCTCAGTAAGTATGCCGTTGAAAACAGATTAAGAGAAAAATTGCATATTAAATATTCTACAGTAAGCTTTAACATTGTGTTCCGGATGGGATGGAATTGGCCCCCATCAACCATATTAGTAGTGTTTTTCAAGACTTTCTGCCATTACTTTCAAAAAGCACTTAGAATTGATTGATAAAGTTTGTTCACATCATTTTCCCACACGAACAATGAGAGAAATTATTCAAGGAGAAACAAACATTGTTGGAGTGTCTATTAAATGGTAAGCACTATGTTAGTAGGGACCTTAATAAATGTATTACATACTTTAATCCTGGCATCAACCCAGGGAAATGGAGAGAATTGTCCCCATTTTACAAATAAGAAAGCCATAGCCTCAAGATACTAACTTTCCCAGAACCACACAGCTAATAGTTCAAACCCATCAAATCTTTTCACAAGAATGTATATAATTACAATTCTCAGAGTTAATGTAAGGTTTGTTTTGAGCATTCTTTGGTTCACAGGACTTTACATCAGTAACCACACATGAGTTAGCACTGTGTAAAGTAGGAAACTTAAAAGACAATGACTTAATTAGAATTGTTAAATTATCTCTTTTGATGTAATATCCTTGAAGCTAGCCAGCATTTAATAATTATTGGTACCAATATGAGATTTAATAATTAATAGGTGCCAATATGAGATTTAAATAGCCATATCTGAAAAATACTATAATAGGGACCAAGTAACTCCAATCAAATCAAAATAACTCCATCTCTTATGTCTTGTGACTTTGAGGAAATTACTTCAACTTTCTACGCCCAAACTGTAAAGTGGGTAGCTCTCGGTGTAGCTCTGGCTATTAAAAGTGAAAAGGATGAAAAATGTGCTATTATTATAAAGGATTTCTAGCTACAACAGAAGTAGTGCCTCTTCCTGTATAAATGAAATCACAGTACATCAAAGCATGAGGCTGAATGTACATGGGATGAAGTGCATATGAGTTTCACAAATAAGCTCTGGAAACTGCTGCACCTCCTGGGACAGCCTGTGACTTAAAAAAGCAGCGATGTCTTAAGGACTGCTACTGCTGAAAGCCTGACAAAGTCAAACTTGTGCGTTGCTAAAGGTGAGGAAACCAAAAGATCACTTCCTGCATCATGTTACCCCTTCATCAGATATCCATCCTCTCCCAGTGCTCCTGTGACGTAAGGTGCAGACACACGGGCCAACCACAGGAGAAAAACTATAACCTGGCAAACCGAGCATAACCAAATCAATGCATTGAAAAGGGAAATGAGCACTACAGCAGAGAGCAATCACCTTTAAAGGAGTGAGGTTACCCTAGCAGTGACCTGGAGTCAGATGACCAGCTAGAGAACATTGCTGTGGACGGTAGCACATGACTTGACTTACATCAGTGATTTGCAAACCAATAATAAAGTTGGATTATATTTGTTTCCTAAGTGACTCCGGATGTCTTGTGGAGCCTTGTTTCAGAATTTCATGTCCTTCAGCTCATTCGTCTATTCTCTAAATATAGTATTTAATAAAATTAAATAAGCCCTATCTGCATCCTACCTGAATTCTTCTCTCTTCCAAACACTGCTTCAGCATGATAGTGTTCTTCTAATGTGCTACCAGAAGAAACAAAAACTTAGCAGATATTTTCATCTACCTGCTGCATTCAATGTCAGAATTAAAGAAAATCAAGCTATTACTAAGCAGAATGTCAAATCTGAATGGCATTTCAATGCCACTTTTATTGAATTTCTTTTTCATGAAAAGTCATAAAGCATTCGTGTCTATGCATTCAGCAGTACTAACAGTTACTGCTAGGCATGCCGTGTGCTAGAGATTTATTAGTGGCCTGTCTTGGTGCTCATGAATAGAAACACGGCGTAGTGATTTGTTATGTCCCTGTGTTCAAACACTGGCTTTGATACTGACCATCTGTGAGATCTTAGGACAGTAACTTGAGTTCTAAGTGCCTCAGATTCTTGATGTATAATAATATTGCCTGTTTCATAGGGCCTTTAGGGGGATTGCGTGAATTAATAATTATATTATGTTTATTATGTTTATACAGTTGATTATGAAATAATCAATCAGGCATATAGGAAGTGTCATATAAATGATTAGATGAAATGAAAATACTTTTCTAGAGAAAGAGTCAAATGATAAACAAGAAGGTTCAGTGAAGGGGACAAACAGCAAGCAAACCATTTACAATATAAATGCACCAATTTCTGCCAGTGGCAGTCTAGGTTATTTGGACAAACTCTCTTGCTGAAAATAATTAAAGAAATAATTTCCATTTTGGTAATCTCCTGGAGCATAAGGAACACAATTGTAAGCCTAGGATTCATCCAATGTATAAAGATTAATGAAGATTCACCCTCATTAAGTTTAGGTCCCAGAGGGGCCTGATAACTTTCAGAGAAGCAAAAGTACACTATGCCCATCTCTCCCATAAGTCTTCATGGACAGTTAAGCTACTTTGGCACAGAAAAGACCTGGAGGCAGAGAAGAAAACAATTAATGGACCTGTCCCAGGAGGCTCTGGCTATGGGTAGTGCTCATGCAGATTTGTTGCTTTCATTTTCCAGAACAACCTCAAATCTTGAACCTGAAATATTCCTGTTTGGTGTCCCCCTAAGTTCCTGAAAATCATTTTAGGCCTTAAAATTTTCCCTACAAATAATGTTTTGAGGGAAAGAGGAACACACAATGATATCCAAGAAGACCCCTCCCAGAAACAAAGACTTTATAAGTGCAAACTGGCAGGAAAAGACAAAAAAATAGCCCTTCAAAGAACATATTTTTGAGTTATCAGACAGGACTATGTTGCAGTCAGGGTTCACAATGGAAAAAATGTATTACAGGACACAATTTAGAGAATTATTTTATAATATTCACCCAAAGAGTCAAATACAAAAAACTACAGGAGATGTGTCCATATACTAGAGACCCAAAGAATTCAGCTGAAGGCCTATATCCAATGGCAAATGTCCTGGACAAGTCCAGCTGAAGACCTAGCTCCCATGACAATGTTTTATGCAAGTCTATTTCACAGATCTGCACTGAGAAGGCCCAAAGGTCAGGGGTGGAAGCTAGAAAGTCTGCACCAGCAGGATAAAGAATCTGCACTGGAGGCAGAAAGTGACACTCAAAATAAGGACCAGAGGGGGTTCTGCCCTGGAGCCAGAAATTAAGACTCTAAGTAAGCTTCAAAGCTCCCTCAAAAAAACCCACAGCCATCCTCAGCAACAGTGAGGTCCTGAACTCCTCCAGTGATGAGTACAACTGAGTTAATACCAGGAAAACCAGCAATCCTGGCTTCCCTAGGAGAACTAACAGCACATCATCTTCCTCTCCAGGTCTCTTTTCATGCTGTTGACAACAGTCCTCAGGTGGGCCCTCTATAGCCAGCACCATGTTGATTCAGTTCAGCTTTAGGTTACAAGTTAACCAACAGTTAACCTACCACAGACTATAAAACAACTATGTTTATTATGTTTAAAGAAGAAAATACAAGTTTAAAAATACCTCCAAGGCATAGAAAATGGTAAGGAGCTAATATTTGAAATAAAACTAAATAGAACATTTAGAAAAGAAATAGTCAAAATATATAAACAGATTTAATGGTCGTTCTGATATGGCAGAAAAGTAAATTCATAAACTGCCACTTAGATCAAATGGAATTCCATTCTGAACATATCTGTGCTTTTGGGTCCAAAAAGCATTTGAAGTAGAGTAGCTCACAGTGTTAGATGCTCTTTACATTGACCAAGATGTTTGTCCCCCCAAGTGCTCCCCACAGCTGGTAGAATGTCTGCCTCTTATCATTCTCCTAATGCTCCACCAGCAGACAAAACCAAAAATGTCTGCATGCAGGGCTTCATTAAAATCAATGGCAAAGTCCAAACTCATATAACCTGCTTAGATGGCTTTATAGATGTCATTAGCACTGACAAAACCAGAGAAAATTTTCCTCTGATCTATGACACCAAAGGTCACTTGGCCCTTCATTGTATTGTACCTGATGAAGCCAGATATAAATTGTGCAAAGTGAGAAAGATCTTTAAGGATACAAAAGGAATCTGTCACTTGGTGACCAAAAATACTCCCATCATCCATGCCCCAGTTTCCTCATCAAGAAGAATGACACCATCCAGAGTGATTTAGAGACTGGCAAGATTACAGATTTCATCGAGTTTGACCCTGGTAACCTGTGTGTGGTGACCAGAAGTGTTAACCTGGGCAGAACTGGGATGATCACCAACAGAGAGACGTTCTGGCTTTTTTGATGTGGTTTGTGTAAAAGATGCCCAAAATAACAGCATAGCTATTTGGCACTCTGAAATGTGTGTTCTTAGCAAAGGCAAAAAACCATGAATTTCTCTTCCCCAAAGAAAAGCAATCTGCTTCACTATTGCTGGAAAAAGGTTGGCATCCAGGTAGAGCAATGGGTAAAATGGTGTCTACATGATGTGTTAAAAAGCAGAGGTCTCTGTATTTAACTGAAAATAGTACTTTGGCATGATTCATTGCTAAAAAAGGGATTATCCATAATGAATCAGAGAAGACAAAATATGGAAAATATGGGATAAGTTAGGAAGAAAAGTTGGATAGCTAGATTTATCAAATGTTTCAATGAATGGAGTGCTACTTTGCCATAAAGAAAGATAAACTTGAGGGATTTGCTCTGGAGCCAGGAAGCAAAGAAAGGACTGGAGCTCCTCTGAAAAATCCTCAGTGACAGCAAGGTCCTGAGCTCCCCCAGTGATAACAGCCGAGTTCATATCAGGAAAGTCAGTGTGATCAGCACCTCTAGGAGAATTAACAGCACACCATCTTCCTCTCCATCTTTATGCTGCTGGCAACCATCCTCAGAAGGGCCTTCCACACCCAGAACCACACTGACTCAGTTCAACTTAGAGTTACAAGTTGACCAACAGTTGTCAATCCACCACAGTTGGGATGAGAAGATTGTCAATAAAGGTGTCTTTTAGAGTAATAGTGGTTGATGTGATGGAAGGACAGAGATTGGTTGGGAGAGTGGAATGAGGTTGTATTAAAGAATAAAGTAATAGAGGCCCTATATGTGGATCATGCCAGTCCTTTGTCCCAAGAACAAGGAGATGCTGCTGGGGAACTGTGAGCATGGAAATCATCGTAAATGGATGGTTCTGGATACTGTATTGGAATAGGATGCAGTAGGGCAGGAATGAATGTAGGGTTTCGAGTTAGGTTTTTTTTGCAGTTCCAAATGAGAGAAGATGACAGTGTAGATTATGAAATGCAATAGAAACAGGATGGCAGACGGATGCAAGAGACATTTAGGATATCAATGTGTCCAGCTTTGAGACACACTAGATAGGAAAGTGAGCAGAGGAAGGACCTGAGAAGGACGCCACTATACACTGAATCTAATCCACAACACACTGGTAGCCTTTGGGAGATGATCAAGTCTTAAGGTCTGAGTTCTTATAAACTTGATTAGTGTCTTTATAAAAGATTCCTCACAACTTCTGCCATGTGAAGACACAGGAGGAAGTTGTCATTTATGAAGCAGGAAGTTCATCAGTCTCTTGGCCTCCTTGTGCTTTGATCTTGCACTTCCCAGTCTCCAGAACTTTAAGAAATAAATGTCTATTGTCTATAAATCATCCTGTCTCTGGTATTTTGTTATAGCAGCCAAATGGACTAAGACTGAAGGTTTGGTTCTGTTCACATTCCTGCATAGATAGAGTGCCAGTTGCCTGGATTCTGGAAGAAAGGCAGGGAGTGAGGGCAGGGAGGGTGTCAGAAAAGCACATTTCACATATATTAGTTTGACATGCCCTGAGGTAGCCAAGCAGAAACATCAAAGAACTGAGTAAATACTAGGATCTGAAACTTAGAGTTTCAGATACAAATCCAAGAGTCCCTTTCATGAAAATGGTACCTAAAGCCATGAGCATAGGACAGACAAAGACTTAGAGGCAAACATCAAGAAATCTAACTTCATAAAATCATTTATAAACTCTAACTCAGGAGCCAGACTGCCTTATTCTGAATCTTGTCTCTACCATCATAGTAACACCCCAAATGACACCAGCCTGTATTGACAATGTCAATAGGAAAAAAGATAAGCTGGGTGAGTAGACAAAAAGGAAGCTTCCAAGAAGAGCGAAGAAACTTTGGATGAATTATGAATATTTTAAGAGCTTGTCAACAGGGCTTACTTTGCAGATAGGCCAAAAAGATGACTGGTGGATGACAAGGACCTCAGAGAAGCCATGTGAGTAGAAGTGAGCAGACCCCAGAGGGGAGTGAGTCCGAGTGAGAAAGTGTGTTACCTACAGCAGGTGTAGACAACACTTCTGAGAGATGGGCAAACAAGGAAAATGGGTCTTGGAGAAAAGAGGCCAGGGTGGGCTGTTACTAGAAAAAAAAAGGCATAGGCAGCTACATGCAGCTCTCCCGTGGAGTACGTGACCAGGTAGGTAGCAAGGGCCTCATCGCCTCAGGAAGAAACTGGAATAACCATGTGTTAAAGCAGGGTGAAGAGAGGGGGCTGATGACTTTCAAACACACGGTTCATAAAAGTGAGACCAAGGGAGGAGGAGTGTGGAGGCAGGAAGGGAACAGGTCTGGCCTGAACTGCAGAGAGAGATGGCGCTAAACAAGTCTGCTCTGCTTCAGTCAAGTGCTCAAGGGGGTTGTGAAAAACTAACAGGAGGAGAAATATTTTGTGACACTAATTTTTTAACTTCTAGATATGTATTCAGTTATCCTGGCAAAGCACAGGATGAGATACTATAAAAAGTGGATTCCATGTTCATGCCCGATTGCCATGACCACACTTTAAAAATATATAAAACTAAGTCCTACCATACTAATATGAATATACAATGAGGGGAAAAGGAATTGGAAACTACCACTATGCAAATGACTATAAAGGAAAAGGCAGGGAGAGCCACATCGAATTTTCCAAATATGTAAATGTCCCTAAAAGAAAGAAATTAAGGAAGAGAGAGAGGGAGGGAAGCGGAAGAGAGGCAGGGAAGAATGTAGTGTTAACATGTGCAAATAGGGGACAAAAAGAGGCTCACCCCAAAGCATAACCAGGTTATCTCTTCATGAAAAGACTATGAGCTATTTTTGAAGGTTTTCTGCAATCATATTTCTGAAATATTTTCCTGGTGTCCTTTGTCTGCCAAGATCCCACTATTGATGTTTAAAAGGAAGAGAACTGATTTCCCAACATCTCATGTAACACCACGCTGGCCAGGATGACAAATGCCAGGTTTAACCTCTAAAATTCTAATTCTTAGTAGCCAATGTTGGTCTAAGAATTCATTGTCTATTGCCTTTGAGGGTAATCATTTACTACATTTTAAGGTTTGTGTGCGAAAGCTACAATTTAAGTGATGTCCAAGGTAAGCATTCCAACGCTGAGTGATCTGCTATTAACTGGATACTGTAGATAAGTCTAAATGCATTTCTACTGCATGTTCAGCAGAACAATGCAAAACTGTATTCATCCTTATAAAGCCAGAAACATGATTTTATAAGGGTCAATAGAGCAGAACAGTATTTTTAACACCAAGCCTGTTTGTATATGTGTGTGCACGTGCACATTTGTGTAAGAATTTTGGCATGAGAAGGTTTTGAAAATTTTCATAGATTAAAACAGATCTAGATGCAAAAAAAATATTGGAGTAAGTATGTTTTTCTAGTTTGGTTTAAAATCCTGTTGTTAGTGGTAGCTGAGTTAATTAGAAATATTATAGGCAGTCAGACAGGACCAGGCCCTAAAAGGAGCCAGGACAGAAGACCAGGTAGGTAGACAGGCGTTTGTTTCACCTATATCACTGTCTTTAAAAGCCCAGGTAAGGCAGAGGCCCTCATCATTTGGACTCACCCTGTTTGTTCACCCCTGTGCTATACATGTCCTTCTACCCTTCCCTCCCTTAACTCCAAACCTTTCCTTTGGACCTTAAAACATAGGTGCTTTCCTTGCCATTAAAAACTCCATCTCTAAGCATGTCATTGACTCCTCCATCTTTTCTGAAGAAATTTTCAAATTGGTCCCCAAAATGTGACAATATAACTTTCTTTTTTAAAACAGGAGCTGTGTTCTATTAACTTTAATAGTTTATAACAAGTAAGAATGTGTTTAGCTACAAATAAGTGAACACTGTGTTTAAATTTGTAGTTGAATCATGGAGATTGCAGTAGCTCACTGAACCAGAGGCCTGGTAGTAGGTGGGCCCAGGTACCATTCGGGACCAAGATGCCTCCTATAGTTCCATGCCATTGTCCTTGACCTGTTACCTTTTATTCTTGTGCTTGTAAGCTCACTGTTCTTTATGTGTAACAGCTGCTGTGACACTGGACGTCACATCCTCCTGCTGTGCTTACATGTAAGATTCAAGGGCATAGCAAAAGGGGCTTTTCTCTCAGGATTCTCTGCCTTTTATTTAAAGGAAGAAGCATTTTCTAAAGTCTTCCTCATAGTTCTATGGGCCAAACACTAGTTACATAGCCACTCCTACTTACAAGAAAAGTTGTGAAACTGTCTCTTTTTTTTAAGCCTTTAGTCAAACTCACTCTCCTGTGTGAATTAAGTGAAATCATACCCTTTTGACTCTCCAGTGTTGCCATCAGAATATCTCACCTGGACTATTCCAGCAGCTTAAGTCTGCCTGCAGGTGCTACTGTGTTCCCCTCTGCCTACCTCTCTGTCAGCTACAGTACTATTTAAATGTAAATCTCACCCTGAACCCCCATTTCAGTGGGTTTGCCTGAAGGATCTGGTTGCATCAGCTTTACGGCCTCATCCCCTACATCAAGTACGTTCCACTAGCCTGAGCAAGGCACCTTGAGAAGTTCCTGCATGCCCCAGGACTCTGGCACACACTGGTCCCTCTGAATACTCATCCATCCCCAACAGGAACATTCTAAGAGCCTGACTGCACATGGAGGGGGAGGGGTAATAAGACAATCTTGTTTATATTTCAGCAAGAAAATGTTTACTCCTTTGTTAAAACCATACTAGACAAGGAGCCATCTGGCAATACTGATTTTCTTTTCCTAAATATCTTCATTCTTTCACTCCTGGGGCCGCCCAGCTCCATAGCTTCCTGGTAGCCACCACATCTAGGACAAGGGCTTTCCCTATGATTCATCTGAAAGTGATACATACGTCAGGCTGAATTTTCCTATCCTCCCTTGGGAGTTGGTGGTCTGTCTTTGTCCTACCCCAGTGCCGGAATTAAACATTTACACTTTAAAACTTATCCCAGAATATACATGAAAACACATCAATTTCAAATATACTCCGCTTTGCACGTCATTCAAAACACAAGAAAATATTTTCTCTTCTTTCAGAGAGTACGTCACTGAAATACCCTCCAAAATTTGCTCTATAAAATTTTCTTTCTACTAACTCTACTACAGCTTTTGTTTGGTGTTCGTATTGGATTTCGTGGTGCTAGGGATAGAACTCAGAGCCTGCAAATACTCTCATGTGCTCTGTCACTGAGCAGCCCCACCCCACCCCACCTCTAACCCTCTTCAAATTCTGTTTTGAGAGAGAGTCTTCCTAAATTGCCCAGGCTGGCCTGGAACTTGCAATCCTCCTGCCTGAGCCTCAGAGGTAGATGGCGTTACAGATGCACAGCTCCTTGCCAGGCTTTTCACTGCTTTTACATTGCAGTAGGGGACCTCAGTCCAGCCTTAGGTTTGTGTGCCGATGAGCTCAAGAGCATCCTAACCGTTTTTTGAAAAAAGCATGCAGCAAGATGAGACAGTCTGCATCTCTCTCTCCCCTAGCCAATCGTGTCCTGCGCCCATGGCTTTTTGTCAGGCTAACAAAAACAGTCTATATGAGCCAGGAGCAAAAGCAGCTTTAGAATGACACTGTGGGACTGGCTCACGTCTTGTGGTGGCCTAGGGCTATATTTTTGCTTTCCCAGTGTGTGTGGGTGGGGAGGAGGGTGTCCGTGGTTTTCCAAACCTGGAAAAAGGATCCTCAGTCATTTTTAGAGCCCCAGACCAACAGGCTGTGGTTTCACTTGGTGGTTCCCAAAGTCAGACTTGGTAGATCCCGACCCTCCTCTGCCGGCCTCCACCTTGAGTAATCGTTTAACTTTCACTTGCTGGGGTTTAGTCGCCTGTCAAGTGAGGACAAAAATAATACCCACTGAGGCCTAAGCGAGGTCATCTACAGAAAGCGATTGAAACAGTGCCTGGCAACGTTGCGAGCTGTTTAAAATTGTTACAGCCTTTTAACCAAGTGCGCCTGAAACTCTCCAACATTTGCTAGAGGATGAGTCAGCTCCTGGGAGTTACAAAACACAAGATTCCCGGGACCCGGAGACAGGAGGAAAAGAATTCGGGGCGCTGGCTGAGGGAGGGCTGCCTCGGCGATCTTTGCTCAGGGACACCCCTACGGTTTCGGTCTCCGGATCTAGTCCTCACAGTTTCTTCCCAAGGACTCGGTCCCACAAGCTGCGCGGCACTGCTTTCCTCCAATCAGACGCCTCAAAGCTGGCGCCACGTCTGCGACCTGATCCAATCTCGTAACCGGAGGGCGGGAACCCGACGTGCCTACCTGCACCTGTGGCGGAGGGTGGCCACCTACTGGGTCACCTCCCCCCTCCACACACACACACACGCACACGCACGCACCACTCTGCAGCTAGATTCTAGTTTCTCCAATCACTTGGCGCAAGACCAGCAGGTGGGCAGATGTCTTCGCTCGCTCTTACGGACGCATAGGAAGGTTCAGTGCGCCCGAGCGAGCAGTCATGGTCCTACCTCTCCGCAGCTCCGGAGAGGCGCTGGCAGGGCAGAGGGAAGCTCCCTAGAATGTAAGGCTGCTAACCTGGAAAGGCCGCCTGGGCTTTCTCCGGGGACAGCGAATCTGACAGTCCCTCGGACGAGCCCACCGCGCAGCGCCCCGGGCGGTCTCCTTAGCGCGAACAAGTTGGAGGTGCCAAGGGAGGGTAGCACTCGCTGGAGCTGCACTGTGGACATTCCGACTGGTACACTTTCCAGCAGACTGACCTCTCCAAGACCGCGCCGAGGAACAGCGCCCCGGCTTCAGGGTGCCCAGAGCGCGGCCCCCGTGGTTCTCTCGGCCGCAAGTGCAGTGCGGGGTCTCAGCGTCCCGGGAAGCCCAAGCAGGTGAGCAATCCGGGTGGTTCTGCTTCTGGCGAGACGCAGCCTCCCAATGCGGTGTCACCCTGGGCTGGTGCC
Source organism: Hydrochoerus hydrochaeris (assembly GCA_004027455.1). Classification (NCBI taxonomy): domain Eukaryota; kingdom Metazoa; phylum Chordata; class Mammalia; order Rodentia; family Hydrochaeridae; genus Hydrochoerus; species Hydrochoerus hydrochaeris. Next base: position 216,867 of record PVLA01001590.1, on the reverse strand, counting down.
CTGTGCCTCCCAATCCCCCGCCTTCTAGCGCGACGGGACAAGCCCCAAGCTGCTGGCGCTCCAAAACTGCGCTGTGCCTAATTTTGCGTAATTTGCAAACTTCTCCTTGCGCAGTTCGCAAGAAGGTTTTCTGTGCACCCCAAGTTGAAAGCTGTAAAGTACAAAGGACAGGGTAGGACCTAAAACAACGTCCAGATAGCACTCCACCACCATTAGTTAATAACTTGAGGGTACTTTTCCAATTTGCAAAGTAGGGCAGAGTGGAGTGTTTACAAACCTTCCTGCCCCCTTGTGCCTGAGGGTGTGGGTGCCGTTTGTACAGAAAGAACTTTTGGCCGCCTTTTCTTTTATTATTTTCAAATCCCAGCCCCAGTGCCCCTTCGGGCATCTCGGGGAGAAGCTGGGGCCAAGGCTTCAGGGCGCCCCCGAGGCCGCCGGCGGTAGGCTCTGGGACTTCCTCTCCGTGGAGTTCCAGGAGAACTCACAACAAACAGCCGAACTTTCACTCTTTTGGGCACTTGCGAGTCCTCCGAGTTCTGTGCGCGTGGGTGGGAAGGAGCCCAGCGGAAACCGGGAAATGAGCAGCGGCTCAGGCGAATCCTACGCATTGGCGGTAGTTAAGCGCAGTAAACGATGCGCAGAAAGTGGCCAGGGGAGTCTCGCCTTCTGTATTAGCACCTAAGCGCTCATCAGCAGCCTTTTTGCTCTGCGAAGAGGTGCTGAAACCTTGGAGAGGCAAATAGTCTTGGAGATCCCTATTGCGCTCTCCTGTTTGGAGAATGGAATTACGCAAGGAAAAGAACAGAAGTCCTAAATATGTGAAATTCTCAAGAGTTGAATTGCGTGGTATAAACAGATTTAATCCTGTGCTATGGAAAGAGAGCAGGAAAACGTGTTGCTTGAGCTTCTCTCTGGGGTCGGGGCGGGGGCGGTGGGGGGAAGGAGCAACCGTCCTAAAAACCGCAAGATTGGTCTCTGAGGAATAAGAGGAAGAGTGGGATGGCGATTTTGGAGGGAAGTTAAGTGTAGACAGGCTTCTCTGAAAGTCACAAGCGGAAGTGGCTAAAAGGAGAATTTAAAAGAAGCAAAGCAAACAACATGAACTTGTCTTTTATTCTTACTGGAATATAAATTCTCCGAAGAATCTTATCAAAAAAGACCCTGAGGTAGGAGAGTATAGAGGAAAAACTCTGCAGGACAGTTGTATCCATTTACTGTTTAAATGCAAAGTTGTTCACCTGCAGCCGGGACACACTTGGTTGTCAATGCCCTACAGACAGGGAACTGGTCTAGGACAGGTGGGTCATCTATGGGCGTCTGTCGAGTCCGACAGTGTGGACCGGACCGGACAGGCCTTTTCCCCTCTGGAGCCGGGTTGGTCCGGATAGCTAGGACCTTCCCCGGGCACCCTTCGCGTGCTGGCTGGCGCTTCTTCCTGGAGGCTTAGGCTAAAGTTCAGGCTGGGGAGTTTGAGGCTTAGATTTGAGGTCAGGTGGTGGCGCCCTGGTGGCCGGTAGAGCAACTGCACCCTCTCGGGCATGGCGGCGCCTCCTCCGGGTTGTGCTGCTGCAATCTTGGGGCGCTGCGACCTGGGCAATTTGGTGCCAGGCCAAGAGCGAAGGAGGAAATGGGATTAGGGCATGTGACTTCCACAACCTAGTAACCAAGTTTTGGGGTTTTTTTTTTATCGCTAATAGGAGGAACCGCCTTGGTTCACACCACGCACCCCGCTTGGGAGAAGCAGCGAAAGACCACGGGAAAAAAAGAGGTCGCTAAGGTTCATACTCACACCGGCCGCCCGGGCCCACGCCTGGCCATGGCCGACAGCAGTGGCACTGGCAACTCGGGCCCCTGGTGGAAATCGCTAACCAACAGCAAAAAGAAAAGCAAGGACGCCCCTGTAGGACCGCAGCCTTCGGTCCAGCCTGTCTCCGAGGAGCCCGCGCCTCCCGGCGCAGACTGGACCAGCAGCTCCCAAGAGAAGCAGCATCCCAGTGTCCCCGGGGATGCCAGCGGGTCTCCCAAGACAGACAAGTGCGGAGAGAAAAGCGGCAACAGCCGCCGCAATCTGAAGATCTCGCGCTCTGGCCGCTTTAAGGAGAAGAGGAAAGTGCGCGCCACGCTGCTCCCGGAGAGAGACAGGTCCCCGGAGGAGGCAGATTTCCCCGGTGACTCCTACCAAGACAAGCAGTAGCCTCCAGGACTCCCCTCCCACTACTCACCCTCACCCCCAGTTCTATGCAGAGAACTCTGACCCACCCCAGTACCTGATGTCTCACTCCAACAATTCAAAACATTCACATAAGGCCAAGATTTTATTTTTTCTTGAAATTAAAGTATCAATTGAGTATTGTTTCACGACTCAAAAAATGCATTAAATATATGTATATATTTGTACCAGGGATCAAACTCATGATCTTGTGCTTGCCAGGCAGGTGCTTAAGACTGCTGAGCTAAATCCCCTGCCTAAAATATTTATTCGTGATAAGAGAAGATACCTACTGCGGAGGAACTTGGCTAGATTTTCTTTTTCAACAAACTATTCTGGGGTCTCCCCCTTGTTCATGTCCCTTGTGGGTGTGACACCATTGGACAGGTCTTTCTCTGAGATAGTATCTGAACTTGAATTCTGCAGCCCCTCAAAGGAGGCAAGTACTCTTTTCCAGGACTCAGAAGGGCAAATCAAGTACTGTTTTTAATGTCTCAAAAATGCACTTTAGGGGTACTTCCATAGACTTCAAAGGGATGGAGGGAGAAACATTCCTGAGTAGAAGGGTTTGAAGTGAAGCAGGGTTGCTTCCAATTTGGAACTACAAACCTCTAGCATCCATTTTAGCGTGGCCTTATTAAAACTGTGGCACTATAAGACTTAAGGCTACTGTTGTATTTTTTCCATTCCAGAGCTGAAATACATAATACTTAGAAGCAGGCATGCAAAGTCCTAGGTGACAGAGTTAATCATTTACCATACAACATAGCAGCCACTATTGGAAAACTGCAGGAACAGGAACATTTCTAGAAACCAACACCTGGACTGAAACCAGGTAGCTAGGTAGTCTGATCCAGTTTGGTATTACTGATCCAGTTTGTGGGAGGTAGATACCAATTCATTATTTTTAAATTCTCTGTTTATGTCAGTGCTGTCTCGTAGACAAAGTCATAATGCTAAAATACAACATTTTCAGTATACACTGTTAATCTTACTAACAATGTACTGTATAAACAAAGAGACTGTGCTTATTTAGTTTGTGCTAAGCTGTCTTTTCCCATCCCTTTTGCTTCAGAGGTTTATTTCTTTACTCTGAGGTCTGCATTTATCTAGTTTCAAAGCCTTTAGATCTACCAACCTGAAGATTCTTAACAAAAATCCTCCTGTTTGCTTTTATTATGATCGTTAAGAAAAAGAGTAAATGAATACCACTTTCTTTGAGCAAATTACAAGAGAGTTATTGTAGTTAGTAAGAGACAATGAGACCTTTTCCCACTACAATTTAGTTTATTTATCAAATTCAGAAATATACAGCAAGGACATAGCTAACATTGATTAAATGACAAGCAAGAACTTAACTGAAGTTGTTCAATTTGTATATATAGGGAAGTTTGGTTTTGTATCTATCAAGCTAATAATTTATAAAATATGTCAGTTGTTTAAATACATTTAGCAAAGTTTGAGGAAGCTAGCTCAAACAAATTTAAATTTATGGCTCAAGTTTGAGTACCAGCAGAATATTATAGTTAATTATTTGATATTCAAGTTTCCACATACCAAAGACTTTATTTTAAAAGAAATTCTTTACCTCAGAATTATGAATATCTTACATTAAAAGAGAAAGTATGTGGAAGTTTTTTTTTTCTCTATATTTGTGTGCTTTTTGTTTTTAAGCATGAAAGGACTTTTTTCGTTGTGCATTTAGAACTGTAAGATATGAGACCAAAATCTCATCCAAGTGGGATTCCTGGATGAGAAAGACTTTATATTAATTATAAATGCTCCACATCACTAAGTTCGTATGAAGAAGATGAATTAGGAACTTAAAATGGACAAGAAGTTCACTGTAAAGGAAGGGATTTGGGCCAGGAGTCAATACAGCAGATGTCTAATAAGGTTGTGGGAAATTTCATAAGGTATTCTAATTTCACTGGGTAGCAAGCAATCAAAATTAGAGTAAGTCACTACACAAAATGTTCTTTCTCTCCCCAGGAAGAACAATAGAGTATGGCTGTATCCATTTATAAAATTAAATTTACAATTGAATAATTTAAAAATCTTAGGCTCTTTCATCTGGTATTTTACTGTTTTAACGAACTTATTTTTCTTCAAAATTTCTCTAACTCCACAAAATGCTGGTATTTCCCCAGCTTCCATGCCTACTTCTGGATTCCATCCAAGTCTCCAATTGCTGTGGCAATCCCATAGTAGGCATGCAGTAGTGGAACTTACTAACATGACATCTTTACCCTACTGTTCTGAAAGAAAACCATACTAATGGCGTTTATGACAGTGAATGCAATTCACAATCTACTCATTGAGGTTTGTAATTACATCGTTTTAAAGCAGTCCTAAATTATGCAGTGGAAAGGCTACACTGATTTAATCCCAACTCAGTGAAATTGAAAACCAGGCAAATTGGTCCATAATAAGATCATGAGTAGGATAAGATGATTTGACAAAATGTCTTTCTGGGATTTATATGCTTTACAGACAATTAATTAGACTCCCATAATGCTTATAGATTTTTAAAGCCTTTAAACCTTGAGATAATTTATAGTAAGTAAATGAAAAATGTTGCTGAAATAAATTTTTAATTCATTAGAGAATTTTGTTTTCTTTCAACCCCTTACGAAAGAAATTTCACAAATTTGGAAACCGCTTAAAATGTCAATACTGTGATCCCAAATGACATGAGAATAAAAGAGATGAAAATCTAGTAGTGTACTTGCTGAATATACTTGTAAATATGATAATTATATACACAGGGTAGTTTTTACCTCAATGACTCACCTTGCAAAGTTTGTGGCTGAGCAGTGACTCATATTACAGATCACTTGAATGTCCCTTTTGTGTTTACACTTCTGTTGTTCATCCCATTCTGACTTGCATTTCCAGAGCACAGACTCAATTTTGCATACACTCTTGGCATGCTCAGGCTGAGCGTTAACAAACTACTTTTTTTCTTTGAAACATTATAGGAATTCAGCAACTGTGGTCCTACCAAGTCTTTCTTCTAGAAATATAAAATAGTTGTTTTCCTGAGACTCCCAAAAGTATATTTTGGTGACTTAAAATAAATGATTTAAAAAACAAAGGAAATTCAAATAAAGGATAAACCAGGAAGGAACACATGAGCAGACATTAATATCTAGTGACCACAGGGATCTTTTATGAAAACAAAGAAATATTATTATTTCTTTCCTAGTTGAGAAGTGTCAACCAGAGTAGAAATCAACACACAAAATGCTAGCTTGATAGAGGAGGTAAGGGAAACTGGCTTTTTGAAGTCTATGTTGTTCCTGGAGGATTTTATTATAATTATATAAAATTTGGTAGGGTTAGGGTCTTCGTTAGGTGAAGTTCAAGTGTATTTCAATGGCAGATAGAAAGTAGAACAGGAGGTATTTTAGCTACTTGGACAACAACACACAAGTGCCATAGACTAGAAAGAATCGTGGAACCCAGGGCATACTTGGTCATTAATGGGCCTGGGTGTCCTATTTCGGTAATGTTCTTTTCATCTGCTCTCCCAATGCTTCTTTTTCACTGAAGCATCACACATGGGTTTCTACAAGGCCTGGGGTTGTTGGGGAGTAATGCTGAGGCCCAGGAACTTTTAGCAGCTTCTGTTGGCACAGCAAATATTTTGCCAATCCCTTTCTCAGAAGATGGTCATGCAGATTTAGAACATAGGCTGCATAGCATTTGTGATGAGATAAGATCATCACAAGAAATGGAATGTAAGGATGCCAGACCTTCGCAGAGGATAACTGAGTGTTCCTGTAGAACAAACAGTAGCTACAGGCTATATTAACTAAGACAGATGGCAGAACAGAAACAGTTCTTTCAGGTATGCAAGGCAAAGAATTTGGCTGGATTGTACTGCAGCTGAAATGATGGACTCAAAATCATTTCAAAGTTGGTGGTATAACTTTATGCAATAATAAGATGTGAAAATAGAGCACATTTATCTCAGCAGTGTAGAACATCACTGTTTACCTAAGAGATAAAAATTGTAACCCAAACTAGAATGATTCAGGTTGAAGAAGCTCAAGGTCCTTGGCATTGAGCAGATTAACCTCCTGGTTATGTAGAAAAAAAGGCTTCCCTCTGCCTTTTCCAAAGGGATCTCCTTTGAGTTACAAGTGTTCTGGATTGTGAATTTTTCTAGCACCTCATCAGTAAGTGTACCTCTTGAGTGATACCCTCCAAGGAGGAGAGCAGAAAGCTCCTTTTCCAAGACACCTGTTTCAGTCCCCTTTCTAAGTTTCAGTGACCTGGGTATTTGTTTACTCTTCATATAATGGAGGATAAATTTCCTATCCCAGCTATCAAATTCCCTTTTAGTATTCTGCTATTTTAAGCACTGGTTGTAAAAGTAACTCAAATAATGTTCATTGTTTGTTTTAAAACAGAAGGTACCAGCTGTTGGGTCCTGATTGTTAGGTGGGAGATGGGAGGGAAGGCTGAGAATTATGCATTGTGTAACGGGTCCTTCCACTACAATGTTGTCATTTGGCACAGCAATTAGGGCGATAGTGCTACATAAAAATATTGGTAGTGTTCAGAGTCAAAAGTTTGAGAAATAATTTCTTATTAGCATTTATTAGTATTATTAGTTTATTAGTACTGAAAATGTATGCTTTAAATATGAAAATGTCTAGCTCAGTAGTAGAGCAAAAGCTTAGAGTATGGGAGGTCTCAGAACTGCAAAAAAAAAAAAATAGTACGCTTTCACATCTGTTATTTCATTTGTTCTCGTAACTCACTCTCAAGGGTCCAAAATCCTGTTAAACTGTTTTCTGTCACCACTGATGGGGTCATAGGTCAGGAATGCATTGCAAGTGTCCTGCAGACAATCATTTCTTGTTTCTTCTCCATCCCATGTCTAAATTCCTGCAAGATAAGGCCAAACTCCTTTACAATGGCTGCCACCTATGTCCAGCTGTTCCATACGATTGACAGCTCCTAGTGCGGTTGACATGCCTTGCCATATCAGACTTTTGTCCATCCTGTTGCCTCTATATGACATATTTTTTCCCCACCACTTGCCTGACAAACACTTAATCTTCAAAATTCTTCCCATTTGCCCTAGTTTGGATTTTCAGTACCTCCCAAAGTCTTCTGTATTAAAGGTCTGGTTCCCACCTTGTAGTGCTACTGGGAAGTAGTGGAACATTTAGGAGGTGAGACTTACTGAAAGGAAGTTAGGACCTTGGTGAGCATGCCCCATAAGGGAATATTTGGAACTCTTGTTTCTTTGTCTTTGCTTCCTGGCCACCATAGGGTGAATAGCCTTCTTCATTACACACTCTTCACCGTGATATGCTGCCTCAGCAGAGGCCCTAAAGCAACAGGGCCAAGAGGCCATGAACTGAAACCTCTGAAACTGTAAACCAAAAAACCTTTTCCTCCATATAAGTTTACAATTTCTGGTATTTTATTATAGTGACAGAAAGCTGACTAATACCTTTTTAACTGTCATGAATCTCCATCCCTCAAGCACTGCTGATAGCTTCACACACACACACATACACGCATATATTTGAGCCTGTTTTATCTAACAGTGCAGGCCATATCATGTAGATGTGATCCTATGTCTCTGCCTGTTGGAGACCACTATGAAGTAGCTCTGAGCAGGATTTAAAATTAACTAACTGGCTTTCTATGTTTATCTGTGAGTCTGTCCTAGGCCTTGGCCCCTTGCCTGGTGATGGGAGCTCATTCATAGTAAGTGAACCTCTATGAATCATTTGTCCTGGCTGAGGCCTGTAGTGGCCTGTCAAGACAGAGATACCTCAAAGGGCAAGATAAGGCCACAGCTGAAGATACCTTGGATGCAACACTAATTAAGTAGAGACTGCAGCTGAAGGAATTTCACTCCTGCTGTCTCAATCCTACCACAAATGTTATCTTAGAGATAAGATGGTTCTCCTACATTGGCAGAATTTACCACTTGGAGAAGTCTTTGAAGTGACTCCAAGGTCCTGCTCATTGCCTGTGCTTTCGTCAGTTTCCCTGCCCTTTGTTGGGCCTATTAAAAGTGGACTGATCCAGAGAAATTTGTGCCTTAGCCCTCAGAGTCATGAACTCAACTAAAAGGGTTTTGACCCTCCTGGAGCCCTAAAAAAATCATACTATTGTCTCTTTTTATTTTACCTCTGCCGTACACTCATTTGGGAGATTGGGGATCTAGGTCAGGACCTGATATCTGCCCTTTTAATTGTGGAGCTCAGGGAAGTTCAAGAGGCAGCACTCATTATTTATGTACTTCACGAACTCCAGATATATCTTCAAAGAAATGGATTCATCAGCTAGTAGAGTCACAGTTCTCTTCCCTCTGGGGCAACAGGCTGTGAGAGAAATTTCTGAGGGTTGCAAATCAATGAGAGTCCACTAAGAGGGGAGAAACAGCACAATTATTTGAACAGTGAGTTTTAATATAAAGAACTATTATCCTCAACAGGGATTGATGTAACAGGGATTGACTACTAACAAGAGACCACTAAAGAATATGGGAAGAGATGTAAATGAGAAACCACTACCTCTTGAGCTAAGACTGAGCTCTGGGACATATCTGTTTTTCTCTATAGCATCTTAAGTCTTATTGGAAAGTCCACAGTTGTGACTCAGTGATTGGAGAAGTCACTCTGGTACCTCACCAGCAAGTTTCTGGAATCCACCTTCTAGAATTGCTTCAATGAATGTTAAAACTCTAATCAGTAAATTCTATGAATCTCAAGGATGAAGATACTGTAGGAAACATCACAGGGTAAATACAGCATGGGGGAGAAAATTTTCATTTTTTCAAGCTGGCCTACCTCAAACCACAACTTCTTCTGCTTAATACCTTCTTATATGGCAATATTCTCTAGGTAATGTGAAATCATTGAGCTTTTTTCTGGGAATCAGGTTCCCAAGGAGTTTGGTAAGTCTCTTCAGATATGCCCTTTCTTTGCAGGCTTCCAGTGATTTTGAGGAGATTTCTGCAGCTTGAGCAACTATACATAAATGGTGCTTCTTTGACATCACCTCAGCTGGCTCTGTTTCCCTGTCAGTCAGTGTAAGGAATAAAGCACTTTGTGGTGTCTGTGTGAACTAAAAAGCACCTTCCAGCACATAGCACACAAGATGTCATTACTTGGGGCTGTTTTTCTTCTCACTCCTGAGCAATTGGCTGAAAGTGGCCTGAAGGAATTATTTCACATTTTTCTTTAAAAACAATCTGTGGAATGGGCATGTAGCTCAGTGCTGCCTGACATTCACAATGTCCTGGGTTCCAATCCTACACAGCAAGGAAGGCTAGAAGGAAGGAAAGAAAGAGAGAAGGAAGAAAGAAGAGTAGGGGAGAGAAAGGAAGGGAGGGAGAAAGAAAGGAAAGCAAGGATGGGGGAAGACAGAGATTTTTTAATGGAAGGGTCCCAAGAACTCTGTTTTTAGAACAATTGTGGTTATGTGGCTGTTGGAAAAGCTCAGTGACAGTTTACACAAGGAATTCCCTAACAGATGCAGAAAGATGACCATAGATCTAGGTCCTGGAATGACAAAGAGAGAGTATAAGACTCTGTGCTCTCATTTTTATGTTCAAAAATGTACTGAGTCTGAGATTGTTTAGAGAATGCACTTAAAGCATTACCAGATCCCCTGAAGGGGGGAGGTGAAATAGAAAAATGAAGAGAAAATTCACTTGGTGGAGACATAAAAATAAGTAAGTTCAGATACACCTGGGCCTAGTTTAGGGTATTTATCTCCATACATGCACCACCACTTGTCAGCAATAAAATCTCTAAAACCTTGGGAATGATCACTCTCCCTGCATCTGTGATCCTGCAGGCAAAGGAAAGAGTAGGAGGCAGCTTCACACTCCCAGTCTATACAGTTTATCCAAGCTGTCAACCTCTGTCTAGTGAGTGGGACCTGGGGTTTTACAGCTTGATGGCTTTCAAGAGACAATCAGAGTGGAATTCTAGGCTGTCCTCAGGAGTCCCCTTGGGTTTCAAAGCCTAGAACCTTGGTAGATCACCTGTTATGGGAGGTTTTCTAGGGCTGAATTACAGCAAGGTGGCCTTTGATCAAAGCCAGCTGCTTCCATTTTCTCCCCCTTGGATGTATGCTAAGTTTCTTTTACTCTGAGATGCACTCTCAGGGTTTACATTGCCAAGTTGAAGCAGGGGACATTGGCAGCCATAGAGTGGAATACATAGTCAATTGAAGGTCTCCCGGCAGCCCTAAGAGCTTTGAAAGGAAGTTTCCTGGTACCCCACACCTTCCCCCATTGGGTGTGATTAAAAAAGGAGGCCGCTACTGACCCTGGCTCAGCTAACACTGTAAGCATCAAACAACATTAGAAGGAAGACGTCAGTTGTTTTTAGCACAGAGCGAGGGCTTCTCAGGACTGAACGGTAGAATTTTACCCATTCAACATTTAGTTGTAAGGACATTTAGCTGATTTACTTTTAAATTTTGTTTTTAATTTCTGGACTTTATAAGCAGTAAAATTCAACAACTATTGAGTACATAGTACGTACATATCCGTGGGACAAAAAAATGAAGAGGGCAAAGATATTTTGTGCGTTTCATGTGTTTAAGCCTTTATTATGTAATTCATTTATTTATTGATTCATGAAATATTTAATGGGTTTCTTCATCTTTTAATTATTCAATAGTCTTATTTGGTACTAAGTAATGAATTAAACTGCAGACGCAGAAAGAAAATAGGATTGTAAGCTTACCCTGCAATGCACTGTAATAAAAGTCAGGTGTTGGCTCATTCAAGAACAATTTAAGATATTTTGATTCATTAACTACCTCTCTGGAAACACTAGTTACCTGAGTGTATTGAAAAATGCTCCATATCAGCTAGGTGTTCTGGTGCACATTTGTAATCCCAGCACTGGGGAGACTGAGGCAGGAGACTCGTCTCAAGTTCAAGACCAGTGTGGGACACAAAGGGAGCTCAAGACCAGCCTGAACTGCATAGCAAGACCCTTCTCAAGAAGACAAAGAAGAAAAAAAGATAAAGAAAAACATGTTTTTCATATCCTGAGAAACTCAGTGACTTTGTTTGTGGATCAAAGTGTAGCTGAGCCAACTGATAGGAGGGATGGCCAGCAGATGTGATGCTTCCTCCTGTAGCCCCTTGAGTTCACAGAGTACCAGACTAGTCAGCCTGAAACAGCCCTCGATGAAATGAGGATCTCCCCAAGATCCTAGAGTCAAGCTGATAGTGGAGGCTTTGTATTTTGTAGGCTTATTTCCCACTCTGTCAACCTCTTTGACTTCTCAAAGCTTCATTTCCTGAGGACCAGTCTGCCTCCACCCTAACACTAGAGTGCTGGGTCTAGCCACACCAATAGGAGGATGCTGAAATTCACTTTGATCTCTGTTGGGGTAGAAGCACTCGCTTCCACTGTACCTGCCCCTACAGTATTTTTTTTTTCTTTTTGGTCTTTTTTGGTACCAGAGATCAAACTCAGGACCTTGCACTGGCCAGGAAGGCACTGCACTGCTGAGCTGCATCCCCAGCCCTCTACAGTATTTCCTTTTAAAAAAATCATGATTGCCAGTGGTAGTGCTGCATATAAGCTCTGCATCAACCAGGGAGATGAAAATGTGCTCTTCCCTGTGCAATCAGTGTTTCATGGAGCAAGGCTGCTGCACCCACACATACTTTTAGGATTTATGGGATCTTTTTCCAAGAGAAGAAAGTTGATTGATACAACTGTAGGTCTGCTGACACAGGCTGTGCCTCCTTTGAATCAGAAACACATTTTCTCCCTTGGTCTCTCAGGAAAGTGACAAACATGGATGACAAGTTCACTGTGGTGGGTTAAATAATGACCAGGTTGGACCACCCAACTGCACCAAGTCAGCGTAGTTCTGCATGTAGAAGACCCACCTAAGGACTATTGCCAGCAGTATAAAAGGAGAACTGGAGGGGAAGATGGCATGCTGTTGATTCTCTTGGAGAAGCTTGTCACACGGGTTTTCCTGATATGAACTCAGCTGTTCTCATCATTGGAGAAGCCTGAGTCCCTGCCACAGGATGACTGTGGTTCTCTTCAGGGAAGCTCCGGTCTTTATCTGGAGCATTGCTTCCTGGCTCCAGTGCAAATTCCTCAGCCTAGTGCAACAGACCCTTCTTTCCACTGATACAGACTTTCTAGCTTCCACCATTGACCTTTGGGCCTTCCCAGTGCAAATCCTTGATACAGGTTTGCATGAGACATTGTCATGGACTCTAGTTGGACTCTCCATGGACTTTAGGTCTTCAGCTGAACTCATGCAAGACATTTGCCATGAGATCTAGGCCTTCAGCTGAATTCTTTGGGTCTCTCATGTGGAGAGATCTATTGCACTCTTATGTATTTGCCTTTTGGGGTAAATATTATAGAACAATCCCATAAATTATGTGTCCTGTATTGAATCTATTCCCTTGCAAACCATGACTATAACATTCACCAAACCCAGTCTGATTTGCATCCTTCCTTCTTCTACTCATTCATAAGACTTTCTGTTTTTGAACTCACTGAGTAGGATACCTATTCAAATGTTTACTTTTAAGCTTTCTTAGCTATGAAAATGTAGTGTTGCCATCAGATTAAGGCCCAAACTTCTGACTTCATTTAATACATGTTATCTTTTTATCAGTCCTATCACATCACAGAGTGAGGGCTACAACATGAATTTTGGAAATGATACAATGCTCTCCCTTATACCAAATATAGACCTCAAGTAGCCTTGTCAGCTTCAACTGTCTCTCAGAATTGCAATCCCAAGTTGATCTCAGACATCTCTGGTTTAGCCTGTTGGAGGAGAAAGACCACATGGCGCAGAAGCAGCCTGCAATGCTGAGGCCATCTGAGACCACCTGACCATCAGTCATAGCAGCCACTAACTGAAGAGGCATAAGAAAGCCTTCAAGACACCAGAGCTACCCAGCTCAATAGCAGTTGCATCTGTTTCTGTCTAACTTATGGACTAAGATTTATGGACAAGGATGAAAAAGGAAATCCTGGGCCAGAGATTTAGTTCAGTGGCTCAAGCACTTGCCTGGTAAGATCAAGGTTGAGAGTTCGATCCCTGGCACAAACAAGAAAACACACACAAAATGGAAATCTTTTGCAACCCAGAACTCATCATTCAGAGTTTTGTACAAATAGGAAGGAATATTTCTGCCAGGCATAGATGCATGCCTGTGATGCTGGCACTTCTAAGGCTAAGACATAGGAGCTATAGTGTGAAGACAGCCTGAATGACATAGTGAGATCCTTGTCCAAAAGCAAAACAGAAATTTATGACACCTAATACAGATCAAAGTAGATAATCACTAAGGTTGATTCTAAGACTGAAGAGTTATAATTACAAAGTACAGGACACGAAGAAAATCTCAGTTTTATTTGTTCAATATTCTAATTTTCACAGTGTGACACAGAAAGATAGCCCTCCCTCTTCCCTAAAAGCTTCTAACTTGATAATACAAGGTCTAGAGTTGAAGATATGTCTTATTGTGAGCATGTGGATCATGTCTGTTAAAATATATTAGTACATTATCAGAAACTAAGTAATCATTCATAACCAATAACTGTTTTGGCTTACTGTAAGAGCCAGAGCAAAAAAACTGAATGTTATCTGGAAGTTCCAATCTCACCTGTAGTGAATTGAATAGTAACCTCCATAAAGATACATCTTATCCTTCAGAATCTATGGCCACAACCTCACTTTGGGAAAGTGTTTTTACAATTGCACTTTGCTTGGGGATTTTTAAAATGAGTTCATCCTGGATTATCTTGGTGGGCTTTAGATAGTTATTCCTAGTGATAAGTAAGACAGAAGACAGGCCCTGACTCTCTCTTTTTACTAGAGACCAGAGTGGGTGTCATTTGGCCGATGGCTATTATATCTCTCCCCATCACTTCCCTTCCACCCCTCCCCCCTACTGACTGGGACAACTGGCCTCAGTACTCTTCTCCAGACTCCTGTGAGCCATCATGACCCTGCCATGCTCCCACCACTTCAAACACCTCTTTAAATAAGGGGAATGGCACCTGGACTTGGCTAAGATTGGGGGGGTGGTTCTGGGCCCATTGTTAACATCTTCCATTCTGCAAACCCCAGTTAGCCCTAATGAAAGCAAGTAGCCCTCCTGAAGATTCCCTCTTTTCAGTGCAGCCATATTTATTTACAGAGATGTGACAGCTATCAATCATTTTGCCTCACCCTACACTTCAGCTGAATTGATGCCTTGACAACCACTATAGTCCTGGGGTTCTGCACCACTTGGTTTAATCACAAACCTGCACTTGGACCAATCAGCAGGGCTAAATCTGAACCAACAACAAGTCTGTACTTGGACCAGCTGTAGGCCTGTAGCTGCTATGTAAACATCACTCCCCTTAACATTTTCTGGATTACTCTAAGAGGGTTCCCCTCAGTGTACTGACTCTTCCGTGCTGTAATACCAGTTTTGTTAAAATAACGACTCATATTGGCAATACCATAAATTTGCTTTAGGTTTATTTCTTGAGTGGAAATAAATGAAGGTCCTGTAAATCTACTCAAGATTCTTAGCTTGTGTAGTATCTACAGAGCAACTATCTCAAAAGAAAGAGCAATCAACACTGGGAACTGTCACCCTGAAGATCTCCAGGGTCTAGCAGCTAACAAAGATCAGCACCTGGCAGACCTATGGCATCCAGCACAAGCCACTGTCAAATGATGATGGCTGGCACCAGCTAGAGTTGGCATCCAGCATCATCCAGAGTCATCAGGCGACATCAGGGCCACGAATAGAACTACGTTTTTCCAACCCATGATTTCCATCTGAATTGAGGCAAACAACTCATGACCTATTAGCAGTCAGCCAGCTGCCACTGCAGAGGGCAGAGACGGAAAGAGAAAGTTGTGAGATGGGATGTGGTACAGGCGCTGGAATTAAGCAGCCACAGCCCGGGAAATACCTGGAGCCATCAAGCCCTGGAAAGAAGGAAGGAAGGATTTCTCCCTCAGAATCTCCAGAGAAAGCATGACCTTGCTCATACCTCATTTTAAACTTTTGGCCTAGGAGCTATGAGTATAAATGTGTGTTGTTTTAAGCAACCAAGATTGTGATAATTTCTTATGATGGTCCTACTAAACAAACACAAAATTCTTCCCTCCTTTGGTTCCTCTTGTCACATTTAGTAGAAATGTTAATCTTTTGACTAAATGTGAACACAGGAGAAAACTAAGGGAGATTCAGAAAGCACAAGAGAAGAGGGAAAATGTACGACTGAGTGGAGAATATCCAAGAGGTGACAAGAAAAGAAG
Organism: Hydrochoerus hydrochaeris; assembly: GCA_004027455.1. Lineage (NCBI taxonomy): Eukaryota > Metazoa > Chordata > Mammalia > Rodentia > Hydrochaeridae > Hydrochoerus > Hydrochoerus hydrochaeris. The sequence continues at coordinate 201,347 of PVLA01001590.1, read as the reverse complement.
GAAGAAAAAATTACACAGAGAAAGAAAGACAAAGAGGAAACAGGGGGAAAGTGAGTAACCAGGGGAAGGCAAAAATGACCGGCTGGCTTCTGCTCAGATATTCTCCCTTCCTGTGCCCTCATCTCCCTCCGCCCACCTCTCCCCAACCTCTCCCGGTCCCCTAGGCATTCTGCCACACTAAGCAGATTCCTTTGTGCTATTCAGATTTTTAGGTCTATTTCATATTTTTGATTTCTAATCTGCAGGCACCAATAAGAAGGTTAAAAGCCGCGCAAAACGACAATCTCCCACTAAAAACTCACCCTCTACATTCCATCAAGCACCCTAAAAAGTGGCAGTCTCTCCATGCAGTCTCTCCAGAGCCCAGGAAGGCCCCCAAGCTAACACTGCCTCAAGCACCCGCTTGGAATGCTTCTGCGGTGACATTGGCCCTCTCCATCTGCCACCAGAAGAGTGAATTAAACAAACGAAATGAACCAGAATTGCAAAGTGGGCTTCTAAATTAAATTCCAAAGGCAGAGGAGGAGGCTGTGATTATTTTTACTGAGTATCTTCAAACCTGACTGGAGGACTCTAGACATCTGTGCTGCCTCCTGTGGTCGCTGGAAATAATGCGCCCCAGAAGACCAAGGAGCAATGGCGGTTGGTTGACTCCGCACCTGCCTTAGGGGACTAAGTGTCAATCTTCTGGCTAAAAACACAGACACATAGACACACACACACAGACACACACACACACACGTGTGCTTCTGCGCGCATTTACCTACCCACCAATATGATTAGTAGGCAGCAGATTTGTGTCCAGGAGATTAATGTCATGTTTCCCTGAAAATAAGACCTACATGGAAAATAAGTTCTAGCATTTTAGAAGTGACATCCCCTGAAAATGAGCCTTATTGCGTCTTTTGGAATAAAGCCATTATAAATGAAAATTCAAATAGCAAAACTGATACACCATATCGTTGCGATCTTAGCAAAATATTGATCCTTGACATAAAAAAAAGGAAAAAATTCATCAGAAAATGGACTTACTAGGTTGCATGATGGAGTCACAGAGATGGATTAAATATGGGGAATGGGAGAAGAGGTGCCACACATGAGGTACCTCTCTCAGGTACCGTGCAACTATTTGCTTTTTAACTGGCATACTTTGTAATACTGCTCCCATTTTTCCAAATTTTATCTGAATGTAATTGCTATATTCTTCTTTGCTTTAGCCACTCTATTAAGTATTTCAGTAAATATGAAGCAATTCTATTAAACTGAATGAATGAAATCAAATGGGAAAGCAACCACCCCAACATTCACCGAGGTTTTCTGTTTTGGGCTGTGTTTTTAAACAAAAGTGACCTCATCAACTCCCTGAAACAGTAAAGAGGGAGAAAGAGCAAAAGGGGGAGGTAGAATGGCAGAGACAATACACAAAAAGAAGAAAATTGAACTTCAAGGTAGCCTTGTGTGTATGTTTTTATCTTATAGTTCATGGAAAATGTATCTAAGCTACATACACTAATAAGTCAAGTATAAATTTAACTGTTTCATACATTATTTAGAAATTACAGTCAGGTTAAAAAAAGAATATTTGCAAAGAGACAAAATCTGGGGAGTACTTCCCCTCTGGTGTAATGAAAAAGAAAAAAAAAAAGGAAAAATGGAAATGCTATAAGGAAATATATAGGATCATTATGTGAGTTCTCAACTCTTTACCAAGATCATTTTCTGCTATTTCTAAGCACCATTTAAAATTTACACTGTACATTTCCTGTTTACTGTAGCACATTTTCACTTTAACATAGTGTTTTAGTTACTTCTGCTGCTGCTGAGACAAAATACCAACACCCAAAGTTAAAGGAGAGAACTCTTGGTAGCTCACAGTGTATTGAGGTTTGAGTTCATAGTTTGCTGGCTCCAAGGCAGGGTGGAGATGGGGCTGGCTCTAGAAACAGTTCAAGGTGGGCAGAAGGCAGGAAAGCAGCAGATCTTTGAAGTGGTAAACAGTAAGCAGCAAGCAACAAGCAGGAAACATTTGTCTGTCCCTTATAGACTATCCAGGCCACCCACCTTTATGATGGGTAGTACTCATATGGGGGGGCAGTCTTAATCCTAGCATTACCCATGAATCAATCCCAGCATGTCATCCTTGATCTCAGCATCACATATCCTCTGAAATGCACCACCTATGACAGAGAGAGGCTTTGGGGGTACATCTAGATATGAGCCATAATAGGCAGTCTCATGTTGGAGAGTTTAAAAATGAAATGACACTTACTGGACTATGTTCTTCTACTGTACTACTATCTTTTTCCCAAGATAGAGAATTTCAAGGAAAAGTTTATATTTCATGTAGAAAAAAGAAACTCTGTCTTTTTATGGTGAAACTCTTGAAATACATCCACAAAGAATCTCTAACATTTGAATAGCCAGTGCAAGGACATTTTGTTTTCTTTAGAAGTAAAGGGACATTATAAAAACATTTAAAAATACATACTTATACTTAACATAAAATAGAATTAGGTTTCAATGGAGACAATAAGTAAATTGAATTTTTAAAATCTTATTCAATTGAGTACAACTAGTCAACATGGAAATTGAATTCAACTATCCATGAACTCATTACAATAACTTTAAAGAGATATCTTCAATGTGCTGACAGAAAATCACTTTACTTATAGTATCACAGTTTTCTACATTATTACTTAAGAGTAAAGGCAAAGACATTTTCTCACAAACAACAAAGCAAATTCCATTGCTGAGGAAGATTCTCCTTGTAATGACTTCTACAGGCTAAACCTCATGAAGAAACAATCTCATCTAGAAGATGGACATGAAACACAAGGAAAAATATAGAGCTATGTGAAACTAGTGCAAGCGGGAAAAAGTTCATGCACAGACTGTGTAGGATGATGAAAATGATAAAATGATATCTCAAAAGCATCAGACAACACTATAAAGTAGAACTCATTTCATATTTTTCAAATAGGAGGGTAAAAGCTTTTTGAGCCTATATGGCAGGTTATTATATTGGGCTGCTTCCATCATGGAAATACTTTGTCCTTACTGGGATAAATGTTTATTCTGAATATGGATTTTCCTTCCCTGTACATAATGCTTCTGCCAAACTACCATCCACGGGCCTATAGAATGCCTTAGGAATTCCACACAGCCTAACTTTTCAACAAGGAACACATTTTATGACCAAAGAAGTGAAGCAATAGGCTCATGCTATGAAATTCTCTGGCCTAACTATGTTCCTCAGCATTCAGAAGCACCTGGATTGATAAGCAGAATGGCCTTTTGAGAATGCAATTACAGTTCATCTAGGTGACAATAGCTTACAGGGCTGGAGCAAGGTTGAAAAAATGCTGCACAGGCTTTGAATCAGCATCCGCTATATGTTACTGTGTCTCCCATAGCCAGGATTCATGGGTCCAGGAATCAAGTGGTGAAAGTAGGAATGGTATCACTGACCATCATCCCTAATGGTCCACTAGCAAAAGTTATGCTTCCTGTCCCCCTGACGTTATGCTCTACTAGCCTAGAATTCTTAGTCCTGAGGGAGGGGAAGGTTTGTATAACAATTATTCCTTTGAACTGGAAGCTACTATTTCCCTCTAATCATTTTGGTCTCCTCATACCTCTGAGTCCACAAGCTAAAAAGGGAGTTACAGTGTTGGCAGGTGTGCTTGACCCACAGTATCAAGGAGAATTCAGACTATTACTCCATAGTAGAGGAAAGGAAAAATATATTTGGAGTGCAGGAGCTCCCTTAGAGCACTTCCTACTACTGCCATGCCCTGTTATTAAGGCAAATAGGAACTATAACAGCTTAATCAGGCAGGATGACAAACAACCCAGACTCTTCAGGAGTGAAGGTATGGGTCGGGTCATCACACCAAGGAAAGAACAAAGACCTGATAATGTGCTTGCTGAAGGCCAAGAGAATGCAGAATGGGTAGTAGTAAAAGGTATTTAAATACCACCTACAACCCCACATCAGTTACAGAAATGAGGATTATAATTGTAAAAGTTCTTTCCTAATATGTTTCCTATGTAATACAATGTTGATAAACTTACTATTGGTTCTTAAGTATTGTGAAACTCATGTTGAGAATCAAGAGCACAAAGCCCACCAGTGTGATTTAAATTTTTTTAATTTAGCCAGAAAAGAAGCACTAGTAAAATTGCAGACTGCAAAGAAGGAGCAGGGGACAACGTGGGTGCTAAAAAGGAACCAGACAGCAGAAAAGATATCCTGAAGATATCATAAGAGGCAGCAGGACTTCACTCTTTACAGCCTCAAAATAGCAAATGTGAAAGACTTTGGTGTGAGAACAGACCCCCAGATCACCATGTTCCAAGAAGACAGTAGCCTCAGAAATTTTTTCCTTAAGATTAGGTTTATAGTGCTCAGCAATCTAGGCACTCCATCCCTACAGCTAAAAGAGAAGGAAGCTTGGCTACTGCTCCAACTTCCAGCAGACATTGGTATCATACACATGTTGTGGGGTTTAGGCACATGCAGAATGCAAGAGTTGTGGGGTCAGGAAGGCTTCCACCAAGATTTTGGAAGCTACCCTGGGAGGCCAGGTAGTGTTTCCCCTGATAGGGTGGTTTAAGAAGCTTTGAGTGTGAAGTGAAAGGTGCACTAGAGACCTCAGAATTTTGGAAAAAGCAGGGACATGGATCATTCAAAGAGCACTACAAAGAGTTAAAAAGCCAGCCCACAGAAAAGACTTGAGAGTTGCAACCACTAGCAGTGCCATAGGAGTACAGCTATTCAATACTCCAGAGTCCACATCTTGCCAACGATTGGCCCAGATGTTGGACATGGAACTATGGGACTTAATGTTTCCCTGCTGGATGTTGGACTTGTTTTGGTCCCATTCTTTTTTTTTCTTATTGGTATTTTTTGACTGGGGATGTTTATCTTGTGTCATTGTATATTCAAGGTATTTGAACTTTTTCTTGATAAAGAACACAAATATGGAATGTATGTTATGAGAATGTTGTTTGCTCATTCTCCAACTTTAAATCCTGATTTACAAGATGCAGTTTTTATTGCCTAAATATTCTATATATTTGAATCAGTGTTCAGGAAAATACTTTCAATTGCCCCTTTATTTAAATTATAATTTGTGTGCTATAGCTTTAGCTCATTGGCAATTTTTGAAGCAATAATTTTGAATGCTGAAGATCTGCCTGCCTTCTGTTTAAAATGAACCCCATTTGCAAAGTCTTGGCAGGCTACAGATTCCATATCCTACTGCACAGGCTTCTTACCAGGCCCATCACATTTGCTGCAGAAGAGATGGAAGTGATTCTTCTGCTCATATAGGTAGTTATTTGCCTCCAGGTCTCTTTTGATCTCCCTCAGAATATCCCTGGAATCAATAGAACTAGTGGTTTTCATTCTCCAAGTGAAGTGGAGGGCTCAGAATTTTGTTTCTTTCTTTTTACACATTTGTTTGACAAATACATTTCAATGTTTTAAAGATCTTAATGTTAATTTAATGAAATAGCAGAGCTTGGGCATGCAGTCTGGGACTATGGCATATCTTTGGATGGGTTATAGATGGAGGATGTGTTATAGATGTGGACCACTGAGCATTGCAGTTCCAACCTTCTATGATTGGTAATACAAAGTTCTACCACTGGTACTGTCTCTTGGTAAGTGGATGCCTGCCTGAGTAGTTTCATTGCTAATAATGTGTGTTGAAACAACAGTTGTTCTCTCATCAAAAATGATGTTGATGTTTTGACCATTGTGAATCACCACAGACTGTCTGGAGTGGGTCTCTCACCACAAAAGGAAGAATTTTGTCCCATCATTTCAATCAAATCTGTGCCGCTGCTATAGGGCATGGCAAGGTTTTTCTCATGTTCAGGAATACCTGGTTGGTTGGGATTACCTGGGTCCCCAGATAGGGAAGTGGTTGTAACAATTTTCTTACCCTTGACAGTTCTTCCATTCTTGCAGATGGAATGTCTTCTTTCTTGAGGTCACTCTGCAGTATTGCTCTGATTCTTCTTTGGGTGGGCAACAGCTGAAGGAATATGATTGTCAGGGTGCAGTATCTGAGGCTGGCTGCAAAACAAGCTTATTCACACTTAGCAACCAGTAGCCTGGTCAGTGCTTTTACTGAGGTCACTGCCCGGCCACACCTGAGCAAGTGAAAGGTATTTGCTAGAACTGGGGAAAAAGGAGTCCAGATCAGAAGATTTGCTCCCCAGGAAGAAACAGGTAGCTGAGTTTTCATCACATTTTCTCTCTGAAAGAGGCCCTGAATTTATTTTTTCTGAGAATCCCATTGTAGTCCTCATATTTATTCTATTCCAGCCTGGGATGTCTAGCTCTAATTCAATGAATGGCTGTTCATCTCCCTCATAAGCTTCATTGATCCACTTGTCCTTCATGATCTCATCTAGACTATCACATCGTTTTGGGTTTAGGACAAGGAATTGCTTCAGAAATTGTTGTTCTGTGGATAGATAAAAAGGGATTTTGTGTCTCAAAATCCCTTACTTGCTTCAGATTTCTTCTGTTGAAGGGGAGCAACTCACTCACTAGATTACACAAAACCACACCAAGACTCCACACATCGATTTCTGGTCCCTGGTACTCCTTACCGAGGTGGATCTCTAAGGCTGCATATGCAGGAGCACCACAGGATGTGTCCAGTGTTGCCCACAGTCAGTTCAGTGCTGAACCCAAAATCTGCTAGTTTGTTCTTCATCTCTTCATCTAACAAGATTTTATCAGTGTTTAGGTCTCTATGGTTTATCCCTTTATCATCACAGCATTTTTTTGCAGACAAGAGCTATTCAAATTTAGCTCTTGCTTTTCTTTCATCCCTTTTTTCAATAATAGCCAAATAGTCACACATTTTACCAGCTTTTCATGTTCTGTTACTAATATAATGTTTTCTTGGTTTCAATGACTTCAAACAACTGTACTATATTTGGATAGTTTAACATCTTTATTATTTTTACTTCTCTGTGCAGCTTCTGGAGTCTTTTTAAAATTTTTTTTATTTTTAAAGTAGTAAAATACCACAGAACAAGACAGAACAAAGCCAATTGAGACAATGTAGTGAAATTGGAAGGGTACTGGAGAGGGCCAGTGGAGAGGAGAAGCAGAGGGAAGGGAAGAAATGAGACGAAAAGGAAAAAGTTAGAAGTAGAAAAGGGAAGGTAGTTCCAAAAATAACTACAAAAGCTTTCTGCAGAAATACATGGCCATCCCATTTAAATTATCTGTCTGGATAAGTCAAAGGGTTGAAGACAAATGAGCAGTCAGTCTCCTTATTTCTAGATACTCATTGTGGAATCTACCATTGTCAATGCCATCCTAAGGTACTGACAGCGTAATGAGATCTGGGAGTGGAGTGAGGGTAGAAGGTGAAGGATTGGAGGAGGAGGCAGTGGAAAAGAAGAATTAGTTATGCTACACACGAGCACCAACTCTCTATGATGAACATAATCATTTTGTACTACTAACATACCAATAAAAACAAAAATTTTAAGAGAATGATTATATAAAATCCTGGGATCAAAACCTTTGGGTTCAATTTACACAGTTTTCCTAATAGATTGCTGAGGGTTTTTAACACGTAAGGACACAGTATTGTGTTAGCCAGACTTCTTGGGTTGCAAGTAACATGAAAAACTCAGGCTAATTTAATCATAGAAAAGAATTTATTGTCATAAATCGCCCAATTCAAAAATCAAAGAAAAAATGTGAGATTGTGAGTTCGATCTCCAGTACAAAAAAAAAAAAAAATCAAAGACAGAAGCTTGAAAATAAAAGGCATTTAGGTAGCACCATGGTTTTTCATAACAACTAATTTCAATCTGTTTGAAATAGCAATGGACTAAATAACACATTGCCTTTTTTTCCACTTACATTATGTTTTAAGATGCTGTGGGATAGGCATTTTAATATGCCTGTTCCTTGGTTGGGAGATGATGGAGCACTTTGACAACACCAGGAAGAAATATAAGATACACAGTAGAGATAATTCCTCAAGTAGGAGAGGGGTGCTATAACCAGGAGAGTGGAGAAACATCCTCAACAGATGTCAGTTATAGAAAAGCAAGCTAGAAGGTGTCAGTTGGACGTTAGTCGACAAAGTGTCCCAAGGACAGAATAACTGAAGGTAAGTTAATATATTTAATATAGAGTGAGCAATATTTAAAGGAGGGGAAAAAACCTCAGGCAAGAAGAACAACATTGATGACTCTAAAGAGACACAAGAGAAGGTTTTAAGAGTAACAACTAGACTCTTAAATATGTAGATAATTCCTTAAAGTTAGGTTGGGGCAGTTTGTGGTGGAACCAGTTGAGGAATGACTACTTGGTGTTTATTGGCAGCAGTGTCTAGCAGAGAGATAGACTTGGAGAGAGAGAAGTGGGAAAAATATTAGGTGATTAGAGGATGTAGACCAGAATGTGGCAAGTGATCAGCAAAAGGTCAGAACTGACACTGAGATTTCAAGACAAGAGAAAATCTGCACTAGGAGCAATAACGTTGGGACAAATGAAAGACAGCTCAGTCCTGGAGGTAATTGTGGATAAAAGCGCTGAGAGACAAAAGAAGTAGAGACACAAAGAGAAAATGTAATTAAAGATCTAGGTTCACATGACATGAAGGTAAGGAACAAATGTCCTGCTCCATTTTGTACTGATATAACAAATTGCCTTAGCCTGTGTAATTTATAAACAACAGAAATTGACTTTTCACAGGTCTGGAGGCTGAGAGTCCAATATAAAGCGGGGGAGCAAGTTTGATGTCTGGCAAGGGTCCGGTCTCTGTTTCAAAGATGGTCCTTTGAATACTGTATCCTCCAGAGGAGTGTAGTGCTGTGTCTTTACATAACAGAAGAGTGGGAGACTGAGAGAACCCACTTCCACTTTTATTAAGACCCTAAGCCTATACAAAGGTGCCCAAAGGGCCCAATTATTCTGTAAAAGTGCTACTTTTCAAACTCATTACATTAGCAATTGAATTTCAACAAGTTTTAGAAGGGACAAACGTTCAAACCAACATCACACTCCAGAAAGAATCAACCAATAACAAACGCTGGTGAGGCTGAGGGGAAAGGGAACCCTTCATTTGTTCACAGGTGTGTTAACTAATATAGTCACTATGCAAATTGCTATGGCAAGTCCTCAAATAATTAAAAATTGAACTTGCACTTGACCCAGCTCTCCTCCTCTTAGGTATCTTCTTGAGAGTGTTAAAAATATTGTACCAGGATCATGTATGTATAACCATGTTTATAACAGCACAGCTCATAATAGCTAAATAACCTATATGACCTGAAGAGATGAATGGATAAAGAAAATGTGGTACATATGTATAATTTAACACTAATCTGAAAGAGGGCTTTTTTGTTTCTTTTCCTTTCTTTTTTTTTTTTTTTGTACCCAGAATAGAGCTCACAACCTAGTGCTTGCCAGGCAGGCACTGTGCCACAGAGCTATGTTCCTGAACTTTTTATTACTGCTCTGCTATAAAGAAAGATAAATATGAGGCATTCATAGGAAAATGGACATACCTACAGACCATAATGTTAAGTGAATTAAATCAGACATGCAAACATGAACATTACACGGTTTGCCTTATATAAAAAAATTTAAACGATGAAATAAAAGACAGATAATATGGAAAAGAGAGAGAAGTTATTGCATTCTAATACTTCTACCATTAGCTTCTAGTTTTACTCCAATATGATATAAGAGTTCACTTTGCAGGATTTCCATTTCTATGGGTGTATTATAGTCCTATTGTTGCTAAGAATGTAGTCTATTTTGAATAAAAGTAAAATAAATTACCAGAATAGAAAAATCTATGAGGATGGAGAGCAAGTCAGTCATTGCCTAGATTTAGATGGGGAGGGCCTGGGAGACTAGATTGTCTTATTTTGGGATAACAAAAATAATCTAAATTTGATTATAGTCATGGTTGTACAACTGTATCAATATGATAACATACACTGAACTTTAATTTCATATTTTATAGCATTCAAATTTTAGTTCAATAAATCTATTATTTTTTTTAAAGAAGAAGCAGGGAGAAAAACAGGAGAAGTGGAAGGAAGGATCATTGAGAGGGATCATGGAAGTCAAGAGGAGAGAGTTGGCAAGAAAAGCTGGTTTAGTGATATCAAATGGTACTGATGTAGAAAAGCAAATTGGGTGACATCTTCAGGAGGTTTTTGGTGAGTCCTGGGTAGAAGATAAATTGCAATGGTCAGAGGAATGTGGACAGAGAGGACATAGGGACTCAATATTTGGCAAAGAAAAAACAAAAAGAGCAAGTCGCGTTAGTACTCTGAGAACAAAACAGGCAGAGACTTCTTTTGGAATAAAGGAGCGCCATTTATCACAGGTTTCCTGATAAAATCAGGAAAAACAGAGACACTTAGTGATGAGGGAGACTGAAAATCACTAGTACAGTACGAAACAAGACCTGTGCTGTTGTTTGAGGAGCAGATAGGTCAGGAGAGGGCCATGGAGTGCAGAAGGCGGGGGCTAAGACTCAGAGTGACTGAATGTGAGCAATCTTGTACCTCCCAACCTTAAGTGTTCTAGCTTTGCTCTTCTCAGTAGGTTGAGAGTAAAGCTATCTGATGAGAATGAAACTGGAGGTTCTGAGGCTTAAGAAAAATAGAAACAATCTGAAACAACTGCTGTGAGTAATCTGTTGCAGTAACTGGTAGAAAATAATGCTATTGTTTATTAATTATCGTTTATCAAAGTCATTGATTTGCCCATCAGCTTGACAATCTATATGCCAGAGTGGCCAAGAGTCTGCTGAATTCTATCCATTCCTCCACATGAAAGATGTATTACCATTTCCAAGAATTCCAGTCTAGTGGTGCTCCTGCAATGGAATTAATTTGTTTATTAATCAGGCTGTCATTATACAGCTTGATAACATCAGAAATCAATATCACTGAAAATCTCTGTATCCATGGCACTGAGCATGTCTTCATGACTCAATCACTCAGTCATTTCTTCACCCGTCAAACTCCTATAGACGCCACAATATTTTTGAGACATATATCACTTTATAATGTTTTTGTTCTTAGTCATATATTAGTTTTTTTCAGTCAGGCATTATTTAATTCTGAGATACAGAAAGTAGAAGAGAAATGGAGAAATGGTAACTCTGCAAATTTGCCTCAAGATGCTCTTACTAGATCTGTAGGTAGCACTCCAAGTCCTCCTGTGACACATCAGGATGTCTCCAGAACGTTAACTGTGCTTAAAATGGAAAAGTATTGTGATGATTACATACAATTTGATTTTCTGCCCACTGAGAGTAAGGCTTAGTGTGTTATTTGTGAAACGTTTGTAAATAAAAACTGAAATTTCTTTCCTCACCTTGTAATTTAGAAACAAAAAGTTGTATTTACCTGAAAAAGGATACCAATTGATTTGTTTAAAGTCAAATGAGAAATTTCAAACTTGAATTTATGAAAGCAATCATTGATTCTAGATTTTGCACTCATACTCCAATCTATTTTTAATACATTTTTGGTCGGTCCCCAAGTAAAAATATGATATACAGTCAACTTAAAATTTATTTTCCCTTAAATCATCCTTTTTACACAGAAGTTAATATAAATTTATATGTGTGTGCATATCAATTGATAAATGAAAGTATTGAAATTTCCCTTACTAAACTAATTACTAGACCATTAAAAATGTGGCTGTACTTCTGTATTATAGGAAAATATTTCAGGAATACAAAAATATATAGATAATAATATAAGAAACACCCATATTCTTATCATCTAATTTTAGACTTTAAAGCCCAGATCTAAGATGTGTCTAATTTACAGTTATCTAAAAATATATCCCATGTAAAAATGATGAAATAAATTTTAAGATTCCTAAGAAGAGTAGCAAGATTTTATTATAAAAGGAATTGACAAGTAACTTTGAGAAATGCTGCCCTATGATATTCACTGACATCAGAAAGTACTGTTTAGCTGTGGCTGAATTTACCCAGTGTCTTGTGAGACCTTCTCATCCGTTCACCTAAGGACTCATGGAAAAGCATAGAGAGTAACTGAGACTCTAATACTGTTATTTTTTTTTAAGCACAGAACAAACAGCACAAAAAATTACCTCAATCATTCCCTACACTTTGAGTCAGTTACACAGAGTTTTCGGAGCCAGGAGCTGAGTGAGAGGTATTAGGAAGTCACTATTACAGCAAGGGTCTACTGCGTGACAGACTCCGTAATAGACACTTTATTAACTTTAGCATATGAAATTTTTATAAGCATCCCTTGAAGTGAGTTTACAATCATTGCCATTTTGCGTGTGATAAAACAAGGTTCCCCAAGTGTAGTGGCATTGGAAACAGCGCTCCAACCTATGCAAGTCTGTGTCAAAGCCCACATGGGGTGCATTTTCAATATCAGTGAGGACTTCAAGGTTTGGAACAAGTAGTAGCTACATGATAAAATAGCTTAAATAAAAGCACAAGATGTTCACTCTTGGACATAAGAAGAGTAAACTGCCAAGACAATCAGAAGACTAAAAAAATACCTGTTAAGAACATGCTAGGTCCTGATTGCTGGGTAGGCACCTGTATTAACTGATGGCCTAAACCCCCAAATGCATTCATAGCACTATTTGCTTATTCAGTGATAATATTCACTGTGAGCTCAGGGGCACTTCCAAATTCATTCCATCCTTTGCTTTCTTTGTCCTTCTAATGCAGAACACTTCCAATTTTAACACTCATTCAAACCCAATATAAATTCCATGTTTATAGTTGTGTCATTTTGGAAAAAGGGAAGATAGAGAAAGAAAGGAATAGGAAGAGGAGAAGATAAGGGCAAGAAGAAGAGAGAAAATGAAAGAACACAATCTCTTTGGTTGCATTTTGCTGGATAAGGATATGGAACAGGTATGCTCTTCCCAGTGCTTTATTTACTTATTTATTCATTTATTGTACACATGAGAATTAGAGGAAGACTATGAACCTATGAACTTTGATACACATAGTATGCTTTACAAAATGTTCCAAGAGTTTATGAACTTGAGGTTAAAAGTCCTTAGGCTTGATCTTTATGGTTCCTTTATAGCTCTGTGGAATCAACCTTACCATAAATTGAGATTTAGCCTCTTTAATTGGTATCAAATTCTGGTTTTAATTCTACAAGGTCGTGGGCAAATAGTAACTCTTTTTGTTTGTTTTGGTTTCTTGAGACAGGGTGGGGTCTCCCTTTATAGTTCAGGCTGGATTTAAAATCACTATGTAGTCCAGCCTGGCCTCAAACGCACAGAGATCCTCCTGCCTTCCTCTCCTGAGTGTCGAGTTTATAGGCAGATGCCACCATGCCTGGCTCAAACAGTAATATTGATAGTTGGCTGTTTACTTAGCAGTGTCTAGTGAAAATCCCAGTGATTGTGAAATAATATTAAGCAAATAACTACTCTTCTAGATTTGCCCCAGGAAAGCCTCAACTCCCTCCATCCCTGCTCTCCACAGCGTGGACCTCTGACAGCCTATGAAGCACTGCTGCCTCCTCTTCCTCCCCACCCCACACCCCAGCCTCACACCAAAGCTCCAAAGAGGAAAGGTAATGGTAAAATGACGTTGTCCCAGATTACTTTTCCTCTTATTCTTTCATGGTCTGCATAATAATCACGGACAAAGTTCTCTAGTCAGTGTGTCACTTCCACGGTGATGGGCAAGGTCAAGGTTGACAAACCAGGAAGCTGGGAATCTTCTGCCACTGAGTGGATATGAGGGAAGAACTGGCAGTCATAGGATCCACGGGGGACCCAATTCCACAGCCTCCTCTTTTGAGTGGACCACAGAGCCTGACATGTGCCTTTCTGGATGGACAACTCAACACATCTTGAAAGTAATAATAACTCCATCACCTCCCCCTCTGCAGAAATCTGCTGTGCCCTTCTCAAAGGTCAAGAGCTGATGCCACTCACAAACAACAATCCACCAACTGTTGGAATATGTATGTGCTCTTTGTATGGGCACCAGTATCTCAGAGACACCAAGTTTTAGAACCCATAGATACTTTGGAAAAGCAATTTAATCTTTGGAAAAAAGAGATCCCAAATTAGTTTTGACCACCTCAGCACAGGCCAAGCAAATGAATTAATTAAAAAGGAAAGAAGAAGCATATAGTTTAAATTAAATATCAAAATACTCAATAATTTCCTAAAAGCCCAACTCAGTCATTTTTCCTGAAACCAAATGTCCTGCTTTTATTATTTTGTATTTGGTTCTTGTGTTTTTATATGGGTACAATGTCATAAACAGAGTCCAGAAGGAAAAAATGGCTGAATCGAGGTAAGTTCCAAGCATCTGAAAAGCAATTGATTTAAAATCTGTGATTTCTCTAAGAGGAGATAATGACAGAAGATGCCAAATGTGGAATAGCAAAGAATTGTACGTCATGTTGGAACTTAGGGCACTGGGAAACCAAGCAACCAGCTCGCCTCCCTGGTAAGCAGCCTTGAGCCTACTGGTGTGCTGGCTGAGAATCAAACATCCCATCACCACCACCACCACCACCCCCATAAGCAAATGGGAACCAGATATCTGAGCATCTCTTGGGAGGTTGACCATATGCAGTGTAGCAAATAGGGGGGATTTCTTTCTACCATCTCTTTGAAGGTAAATGTTGTTATCATTGTTTTGCTTTGTTCCTATTAATTATACTGCTCTATTTGATATTCTGTTTTGATAAGTTCTATAATGTTCTGTATTTGGTTTGATTTTGCTATACATGATTGAAAGAACAACTATTGTGAAGATAATGAGATATACTATGATACCTATTACTGTTATCCCGGTAACCTGCTGTGAAGTTCTGTACCAATTTCACTGCACTGTCTCAATTGGCTTTGTTCTGTCTTGTTTTGTTGTATTTTACTACTTTCAAAATAATAAAACATAATTTAAAAAAGATAACAACATAACAAAATACCTCCAAAAACTCCCAACTCCACCAAAGCTGATCCATGGGGCATGGATGAGGAGAAACTCAAAAACAAAACAACATAATTATATAAGGTGACTAAAAAGGAAATAACAACAAAATAGATCAGTAAGGTACTGAGCAAGCTGAAACATGATATAACTAAACAGATAATGGACTTAAAAAGCAAAAGGAGGAAAAGAAAGTGCTCTAAAGGCTATAACTGCATGTAGGTTTAAATGTGTAGGATTGATAACCATATTACTAAGTTTTTGTTGGATCATTGAATAGAACTGTTTGCAGCCTCACTGTTTGAATGTCCACTTTGTATGTTTCAATTTTGTAACTTGAACAACTATTTCTAAGAGGACAATATGGAATTTATCAACTAGTGACTTCTTACTGTTTATTTTTTTTGAAATTCTGTATTATTTCTACCCTTTTTTCTGTTTTGCTTTTTTTTCTCTTTAAATAAAATTTTAAAAAAAAGAATTGTGTGTTGTAGGGCTGTGGTAAAAGAAATTCAGCAATTGAGCATCTCTTCTCATTTTAAGCAGCATTAATGGATCTTTAGGAGTCCTGGACCTGGGAGACTTAAGCATCCCTTACACACATTGTGTCTGGTGATCATCTATGTGCTAAAGACTCTCAATGTCTAATGGCCGCGTAAAACTAGTACATCAAAATTAAACTCTCTTCCTCCTTTCATCCCCTATCCTATCTCTCGTTTTCTAATTTCCATAAATACCAACTCTAAATCCCTGGAATTCTTGCCAGAAACTTGATACATGCCATCCTGCTTCTCTCCTTCACCCTGACATTTCACTAACACTAAAGCCTCCTAAGCCTCTAACCTAAACGTACTTGAGCTAAATCACATTTTACCCATTTCCAGTCAACTTTTTAGTGTCAGGCTATTATTGTTTTCTTGCCAAATGATAGCAAGTTTATTCATCACTATTACGATAGAATAATTCATGGTTTACATAAAATGCTAAGCATAATATCTGGTTGATTATAATAAATGATACTGTTTATTATTTAATATTGTTCCTCATTTTCTGCATCAAACTTTGATGTGTATGAGTACATTTACATTTATAAACTAACAAATAAGAAAATGATAATACACTCAACAACTGCATGTATTTCAGACTTCCTAGTATTTTTTTTTTTTGTCATGGATCCTCTGATGTTATGCAAGAGAAAAAAAGATCAGCAGTGATCCTTGGACTCTTGTTGACTTGATATAATAAAGGTCAAAGATTATGATATGTATTTAAGAAATTCTTTCTGTGAGCAAACCATTTAAACTTCAACCACACATTAGTAGTCCCAAGACAAGATAGATTGTTGGTTGATAAACAACTTGTAAAGACATCCTTAATTATCCACCTCACTTTGAACACGGTACTCGCTATAGAAAAGATCCTTGAAATACAGCAATAAGTGGCACGGGTCTTCTTGTAGGAGAAGCTCCTTCTTTTAAATTGGAGAAAACAAGTTAATTATGATTAAGTTTTAAGATGATACAAGACCACACAAAATAATGCTTGATTTGAAGAATTTACTTTAAAAAACTCTTAAAGTCTATTTTCTGTTTAAAAAAAATTCTTAAAGAGTTTGTATTGTGTGCATAAAAAAAAAACCTCTTGACATACTTACTTTAGGAAAAAATTCAGCTAAACTGTTTAGCAAAACCTTAGGTTCTTTAGACTAATTTGAACATATACTTAACATAAATAACTTCCTTTCCATGAGAAATTAAAACATGAAAGAAAGGTTAATATTTCTTCTTTGAAATAGATCTAAGGAAGGATTGTAGATTTAGGATTCAGGATGAACTCCATAATGTCTTATTCTCAATTAGAAGAACTAAGGGACACAAATAATTCATCAGACTATGTTGTTGTAGAAAGCTCATTTTTATTTCACAAGAGAAAAGTAACCCTTGGGAGGGTGAAGCAGGAGGGTCGCCACACATTTGACACCTGCCTAGACTACGTAAGCAAGTTCAAGGCCGGTTTGGACTACGTAACAAGACCAACGCTGTCTCCAAAAGAAAGAGAGAAGAAGAAAGAAAAAACTCAGGTTGACCATTAGTACAATTTTTGGCTTATTAACTTGGTTGCATGAAGCAAAATTACAGGTATGTGATATTATTTTCTCACATTCTAAGTGATTGGAATGTATTTATTGTCAAACCATAACCTCTGTGTTTTAGGACCAGTGTGCGTATTTCTCAGAGTATCTCACTTTAATAAGCTACAAATTAAGAAAAGTATGAGTGCACAGGACAGATTAATTAGGAACAGATATATATGCTATATTTAGGCTATAAAAAAGTTCACCAAAAATGTTCATAAATTTGGAACTATCATAGTGTTTGGAACAATTAAAAGTGGGAGAAGGCCCCAAAATGAGAATAATAAGGCTCCTGTTGAGGAAAATTTTATAAATTAAGAATAACAGTTTGAGATTATAATGTAAATTGGTGGGAAATATGGTTGTTTTACCAAATATTAATTTATATAGGAGATAGTATAAAATCTAGTGAAAAAAAAGTACATAATTCTTTATATAGCAAATTACATATTTAGAAGAATATTCCCCCTTTGGGGGGAAAAAAAGCAAATCTAGTCAGGACAAAATGTAAGGAGATGCAAGATACCATTAGCTCACTTGGAACATAGAAACATTCCAATCTTAATTAAATTAGTTTATTTCTACCTTACCTTATTTCAAAAGGGTATTGAAGAGCTTACAAAAATTGCTAAAAGAATAAGATAAATATTTGGGTGTTTAGGGCATAAGAAACCACAGTCTTAGAGCAAACCATTTAATAAATACCTGCAATTCATTTGATTATTGGTTATTAAAAGAAAAATGAAAAGAAAACAACAACAATAACAACAGCAACAAACCAGATTACTACCTCCAGGACAGGCATGCAGATCCTGTGTGGCACAGGAGTAGTTGCTTGGGAGGGGCAGTTTTTATAGCCTCTAAAATCAAGTCTAGGATAAATATGTGGCACCATTTAAGTTTAATCAACTCAGTTCACCACACCTGATTCTCTCATGTAGCTGATAAAATACATATTAGTCCTTTACCTTCTAGATACATAGAGAAACATTGCTCTTTATTGTTGACCCTTCTGCCATTTTAAAATGTTGAGCATACTTTTAATGAATATAATATGATTAACATACTTTGAGCACCAAATTATTATCGAACTCCGGGCATTCCTGTGGCATAGATTGGCTGAAGGGTAAGGACAATGACTGTGTGCCTATGACATAATAGGGATCAATGAGATTTGTGGAATGCATGAATTAAGATTGTTCACATCCGTAATCTCTGAGAATGACATGGAGAAAAGCTAATGTATTTTTCTGCAAACAGGATCAGATAAGACTATTTTTGATGCAATGTAAATGTGTATACAGTCCTCTCAATCATTTTTGGGTCTAACTCACGTGAGAGGTCTTTCTAATGTCAAGATAACCAGAAAAAGCTCAAGATTAGCCAACATGGTTCAGTTAGAAGTAAAGAGTAAGAGAACTCTTTTTTTTTTAAATTAAGTTTATTGGTATAATTTAAATATGCATAATGAGCACATTCGTCATGGGGAATTTGTACCTCTACAATGATATATCTTGATTCCTCTTTTTTTTTCACATTTCTCTCTCCTTCCTTCCACCTTTCTTCTCATTTACAAAGATTTGTTTCCACTTTAATCTTCTTTTTCTCATTTTTTTCTTTTCCCTCCCTTTCCCTCTCCCCTACCCCTATTCTCCTTTCCTTTTGAACAGTTTCTTCCTATTTCACAGAGTCTAAACACTAAGGAATATTATGTCCAACCTCAGCCATCACAGAGAATAAGATTAGGGCCTACTCAATCATCCCCTAGTTAATTAAAGTCATGCATGAAAATAATACCTTGTTCGCTAGTCAAGGGCGCTCTGTCACACACACTATTTTTTATAAGGCCACTTAGCTATGAAGACAAATGTATAAATTGACAACTTTATCTTTAAATTTTAAATTAAATATATTTTTGGCATGGGCCATGGGGAGGACAACCAGACACCAGCCCATTCCTGTTAGCCAGTGCCTATTGTGGCCACAGGTAGGAGAACAAGACGTCACCCACTTCCTATGTGTTGGCGCCATGTGTAGACCCCAGGAAAGACAGCCAGATGCCAGCCCCTCCCAGCACAAAGGCTGGAAGACAAGACGAGCCAAGCACCCCACCCCCACTGATTGAGAGAAACACAGGCTGAGATGATTGCTACTGAAGTAAATTACACCTTAATGCTTGTAGTGTTTAGGGTTTCATTGAGTGCAGGCTAAAAGCCGGTAATTAGATCATTTAGAGACTAGCAATACTCACTATAGCATCTATGGGGGATCTTCTTCTGAAGATGGTAGCCATTGTTAATTTCCTATTATCTTATTTTAAAGTCATGCATCATTTTCATTGTTTTCTTTTGTTTGCTTTTATTCTATTTTGTCTTGTTTGATTTTATTATATCTGAGGCATGGGCAGCTATTTCAAAGATAACAAGATATGTTATAGCAGTTATTTTGGTTTTACTACTATCTGGTTTTGACATTCGGTATTGCTTTCACTGTTTTGTTTTGGGTGGTTCTATTCTGTTCCATTTTAATTTTAATATGTCTGATGGTATGGGCAGCTATTTTGAAGACAAGAGGTAGCCTTGTTATGGCAATTATGGTAGCCTTTATTGATTTCCTATTATCTTATTTTCAAATCCTGTATCACTTACACTGTTTTGTTTTGATTGGATTTATTCTGTTTTATTTTGCTTGGTTTTATTCTCTTTAAAATAAAAAATATAAAATAATTTTAAATTAAATTTATTTTTAAGTGAAGTAAATCAGACACACAAATTTTTATACCATATTTTTTCTCTGATGTGTGAAATGGGAAGTGAAAATAAGGACCAAAATGCACAGTAGATACTGGAAAATGGGAAGAAACTGGTCAATTGGGAAAAACAAAGTGGGAGGGGGAACAAAGGGAAAATAAAAGGAAAAATGGAAGCAAAACTTTTATAGATTAGGCGAGAAGGGTGACAAAGGACAGGGGAGAAGAATCAAGATATATTACATACAGGTACAAATCTATAGGATGAATGTGGTCACTATGCATGTTTATAATTTACCACTACAATTAACAACAAAAAATATCAAATGCCTAAACCTAAACCTAGCCATACCTGAAACCAAGCCCTAACGCTTCACAAATGACTCTAACCGCAGTTGTCTGTCTATGCCTAACCCTACCCTACCACTAATCCTATCAGTAATTCTAACAACCACCTAACTCTAACTCTAAATCCAACCCATAATGCTAACCTGAATCCTAGCCCTAACCCATATCCTAACACTAACCCTAACACTAGGAATATTTGGGAAAAAATAATTAATTAAATTTGTTTTTAACTAATACTTGTGTTATACTTTAATTGCTTCCTTGAGTTGACTTCTCTCTTAGACTCAAGATGAGTTGAAACTGTGGATCAGGGCAAACATGGAGAACTGGGAGTTGCTGGGAAGCTCCTGGCTGGCAATTGCTGCAAGGAGATAAAAGAAACTGACAGGTGTCTTACTCCCCTTCAAGTGCTGGCAGGAAAAGGAGTGGTCTGGCAAAATTCAGCCAGGCTTGCTGGAAATGCAGTGCTAGTCTGCGGGAGGTAGCTCTGACTTAGTCAGTTTGACTTGGTGTTAAAAGATAAATAGCCAAAAAAATTTGGACCAAATATGTTCAAAAAATCCATTTATTGCTTAGATAACAAACTCTTGGGCAGATTTCTGAAATAAAACTGTTGCCTGGAATGTAATCATATTCCAAGCAAATGTTTTGCCCAAGATCCACAAATCTCATAGCCTACGTACTCTCACTCTTCATAACAGTAGTTAAGTAACATTCCCATGTTGGCACAAATTATTATTGATCAACAAAAGGCTTTTAGCCCTAATTATGAAAAATGTACTTAACTGAATGGCAATTTCCTCCAAGTATCATTTATTACTAAATAATACAGAATTAAACTTTCAAGATCTCAGTAAATTAGTGTAAGACAGTACACAAATATGTATATACACATACGTTCTACACATATAAACATAGAGGTAATCCTAGTTACCCATGACAGTTATGTTCTATAAACAGTTTCTCCATTTTGCTGAATTAGTAATTCACTAATTTATCAAGTTAATCATTATTGAACCATGGTTCTCAGAGGTAATAGGTTTAGGCTCTTGTGTGCCTCCTATCAATACTTTTATCAACAGGTCAGGGCATAGATTCATTTTAGCAATGTTTTTATTTGAGATACCTAAGTAATATATGCTATTGATCCATTAATGCTGAGCTTGCAGCCTACAGCACTAACTATAACACAGACCTGGATGAAGCTTATCCAAAGTGCATATTTTCTCCACACGGCCGACTGTGGCCTTCTTACTCTTCAGAACATTAGATGGTACTTCAGTATGGTGCTTGAGGGTCATTTTAATCAGTGAGATCACCAACAAAAAGCATAAACATGTGAATAATATAGTACTAATAACTTAGGAAAAAGAAACATTTCAAGTATGAAAGCTGAAATAAGATGGCAGAACATGACCTTGTTTGATCTCAGTTTGGGTCTAGATGTGGACACGGGGTGACAGGTTTCTCACTTTTCATAACATGCCTGTGAATGACTATGGAAGTCACATGAGAATGGACTTTAGGGTTACAAATAAATTTTAATATAGAAATGAAAAGTGTTTACAAATCAAGAGTGTGCAACCAATCAGTATTGAATGAACACAAACGTGTGTGTGTGTGTGTGTGTGTGTGTGTGTATTTGTGTGGACATTTCTCTGGTAACCTAATCAATTTGGGTCAGGGCTATTCACAGTTGGGACCATTTGTAGCCACAAGGTCATTTCTAAAGTGTAACACATATGTTATTCCTGTCTAGCAATTTGAATACTTGCGTACCCCTGCCTGTTGGGGGCAAGCAAGGAGCTATGAGATGTCTATTTTTCTTACTTCTGCAGATTCTTAGATCCGTACCTTTTCTTGAGCTCCCCAAAGGACACCTTAGTTCTTTCTGGTATTCTTAAAATGAGGAAATGCTAAGGTCTTTATTTTTTGCAACTTGAAGGAAATCTGAAAATAAAAACCTTCTTCTTTCTGGAGTAGGGAAGAGCACGCACCTACAGCTTTGCCCTTGTCAAGAATTGCCTATGGCTTTTGTGCCACTTGGCCTGAGTCCATGGGGCAGGGTGGAACATGTAGACTTTAGATCTACTTATTGCCTGGGTCTACATAGCTCTTGTGTGATCTTCAGTGATAAAAGAAGATGATAACATTTATCTCATGGTGTAGTTGTGGAAAGTAACAGTAATTTTGTATTTTATTCCTTATTTAAACCAATGTAATATCAATTTTATTAGATACAATTTTATTTGTGCAATAACATTTTTGGATCAGTAATTAAGTATTCAAAAGTAGTGTTTGTTGTACAAGAAAAAATAAACAATGATGGTCTAATAAATCTTAACTACAAATTAAAGAAAAGAAAAAATAGTGTCACCATGTCAGGTCTTCCTATTTTGATTTATAGACTCAGTTTAACCCCAGTGAAATCTGAGCAAGATATTTTGTGTATAATAACAACCTGACTTTAATATTTATATGAAGAAGCAATAATACAATATTGAAAAACTTAAGTTAGAAGACAGATACTATTTGACTTTAAGGCTTACTATAAACTTAAAATAACCAAAAGCATGTGATATTTGCAAATTAAAAGACAAAGACATCAAGAGAGCAAAGCAAACAGCAGAAATACACCATACAAATATATAAAAGAAAAAAGCATTACAATGGAGAAAAGTTCTCTTCTGAAAAAATCGTACTGGAAACAACTGTTATCTATATAAAAAGAAAGCATTTACATCTCTTACCAAAATTCAAATGTATTATAGACTTAAATGTAAAACACAGAAATCATCACACTCCTAGAAAATAAGATAAAATCTAGATAACCTTGAGTTGAGTGTGACTTTTTAGATGGAATACTAAATAGATTAAAATTAAAAACTTCTGCTCTGTGAAAAACACTAATGAGAAAATGAGAGAAGACACTTCAGAATGGGAGAAAATATTCATACCAGGTGTCCTATATGGTGATCGAGCTAAATTTTGTCAACTTGATTGATGTGGGAGCTGCCCAGGGGATCGGTGGAGCACACCTGTAGGTGTGTCTGGGTGGATAATGGGGTCTTATGTTAACACTATGCCCAGTCCCTTGTCCCTTCTTTTCTGTCATTGTTCCCTTGTTCTGCTTCCTGGCTGCCATGGAACTACATAGCTTAGTTCTGTCAAACTTTTTTTTTTTACCATGACAATACTGCCTTGGACCAAAATGTGGACTGACTTTCCTGAAACCCAATCATGGACTGAATCTCTTCTGAAACTATCAGCTAAATTAAACCTCCTTTCCTTTAAATTGTGGATGTTGGCTATCACATCCCAGTGCCAGAAAAAGTGGCTGATACATCTAATAAAGAACTGTTATCCAAAATATACAAAGACTCTTAAAGGTCAATAATAAAAAAATTAAAAATGGGCAAAAGACATAAAGATAAATGTCATTAAAAAATATATGGATGGCAAATGTACATGGAAACATGCTCAACATCAGAAATCATTAGGCAATTATAAACTTAAACAATATGGTTAAAAAGTCCAAAACATGGATAACACTCAATGCTCATTAATTGCTGGCAGGAAAGCAAAATAGTACAGCTACTATGGAAATTTCTTTAAAAACTAGACATCTCCTTACCATTCTCTTATGATTCAGTACTCATGATCCTTAGTAGTTACACAAATGAACTGGAAATTTATATTCACAGTTAAATTCTGTACATGTATGTTTATAATGACTTTATTCATAAGTGCCAAAAGAAATAGAAACAACCAAGGTATCCTTTGGAAAGTTGATGGATAAAATAAACTTTGGTATATAAAGACAATAGAATATTATTCAGCATGAAAAAGTAATGAAGTATTAGGCCATAATAAGACACAAGGGAACCTAAATGCATATTAAAAAGTGAGACAATCTGAAAAGGCTACAAATTGTATAATTTCAGTTATGCACCATTCTGCAAAGTTAAATTATGGTGAGAGTAAAAAAATCATGAGTTACTAGGATCTACAGGGGAAGGAGGCTTGAACAGTTGGAGCATTGATAGCTGTATGGCATTAGACATTTGTCAAAACCCGTACAATATAAAACACAAGAGCAAACATAATGCAAGGGATGGACTTTTGGTGATAATAATTCATCAAAGTAGGCTCATCAATTATAACAAATATACCTCTGGCAGGATGCTGACAGTGGAGTAGGCTGTGCTTGTGCAGAGGTAGGGAGTATTTAAAGGAATCACATTTCTTGCTCAACTTTGCTGTGAAACAAGAAGTATTATAGATAAAGGTATTATTTTTTAAAGTTTTCTAAGGTAAGCATAAATAATGTTTGAAAGTTGCATTTTTATGGTTATCCAATTGTTTTGTTTGTTACTGGGAATCGAACTCAGGACCTTGTACTTGCCAAGCAAGCACTAGTGCCACTGGGCTATATCACTGACCCTGAAAGTTGTGTTTTTAAAGTCAGTCATAAAGTAACCAGTTATAGCTGGGTATGGTTAGAGGCACATGCCTCTAACTGCAGCACTTGGGAGGCTGAGGCAGGAGGATCACTATGAGTTGAAGGCTTGGGCTACATAATGACCTGAGGGCATCTGGAACTATATAGCAAGACCCTATCTCAAAAGTAATCAAAAAGAAAAAAAAGTAACCAGTTATAATAGTCTTCCTGATTGTCCAGCTATGCTGAAATTCTTGATTCTTGAATAATGAATATATTCAAAACAAAAGTGATACATTATTTTGGTGACAACTAGCAGAATAAGTTTATTGGCTAAGTAAACTAACTTTTTTCACCTTCATTTGCATATGTTTCTGCATCATGACCTAAATGGCAGAAATAGAAAAATGAAAGAAAAAGATGAAAAGAAATTAATGTGATGATGAAATGTTACAAAAATAGGCACTGGAGATGAAAAAGGATATATATTTTTTTCTCCCTATGACACAGATATCATAGTGAGATATGTTAAAAAAAAAAAAAGGAAAATGAATCCTGAGGAAGTAGACAGTGCTACTGAATGAGGTCATTAATATTTTCCCAATTAACTAACAGTTCCACTAATTTCTTCTGGAAACAAGTACATTTTTCTAAGACATTAACAAGTGGGGAAAAGTTGGTCATAACTGACAAACTGGTTTGTCTGGTTTATCTGGTTTTAAACGCAAAGCTGCTATATTATTGATTACGTTATAATTTCCATTAAAAATACATCCCAATTTGTCAATTATGACCAACTTTTTCTCACATTGGATGATTGCTTGAATGTTAGATGCTATCATCTGTTGAAGCAAATCTTTTTGGTTCCTCTGCCAAAGGTAAGCTAAAGGCTGGAGATTAAGCCTTTTACATTTTCTACTTGAACATGCTGATAATCAGAAAGTATATCCCATCTATGTATTCATTTTCTTTACACATTTCAAAAGCTCATAAAGACTTTCAGCCTCATCACCTTCACATGTGATACACTCCCATCCTGTATCCAAGTTCCTTCCTGTTATGGTCCTGCAGTAGAGTGGAAGAGCCATTGCTTCTGCATACAAATCAATGGCTTGATGACCCAGTCTGATACATGTAGCTGTCTAGTGCATCAGGCCTCTCTAGTTTTTCATTTGGTCTCAGATTTGCTAAAGCAATGATCCGATACCCAGCAGCAATGCACTGCATCATATTTTAACAGCTGTCCTTCCCACCACTGATCAAGGCTAATACCCTCAAGCTGTGTACACTGTGCGTGCATGTGTATTTTATTCTTATCATTAATAGAAGCAATAATAATCATACTCATATTAAAAATGGCTAACATATCAAATTTAACCACAAAAGAAATAGAACAAAGTAAACATCTTCTTTGTTGGTTGTTGGTTTGAGACTATGATATGGTTGTCCAGTGTCTCAGAACCTTGATGTGCTCCAGCTTGTGGCAGGACAAAGTCTCTCCTTCACATTCATGTCTTTATCACTGGGTGTTGTCAAAGCCATCTGCTGTTCCAACAGCATGACTTGGTGACCTGCCCTTCTGTAGAACTCTGGAGTTTAAATTCCATGTCACCGGCTTTGCAGAACAGTTGATTTTAACGTGCATCCAAGAGAAAGAAAGCTCAGCACCTCCACAGCACCTTCCATGTTTCTTCTCTCAATTGTTCACTCTTTCTGCTTTTGATCTGCATTTTATATCCATATCACACCTTCCAGCTGATGCATCCTCATCTGCTCTGTTTCTAAAACATAAAGAATAGAAAAGAAGGAGGCTAAGGAGTTGGGATGTAAGAAAAGTTTGCCTGCACAAGGCAGAGATAAACAGACAAATCAATCAATCCTATGCTAACATATATATGTTATTGTGTATAACATACAGTATAGAGAGACTGAGTCAGACATTTCCTACAAATATTCATCAGAAAGTAGAAGATTGCAATAGCACAAACTCATATACTCCTACACAAAAAAATAAGATAAATCTACAAAAAAAAATGGGCAGCAGCCTGTTGATAATGAGTTTCCTATCATTTAAGGTGATCTATAAAGACGAGGTGACAATATGTTGACTATGCACCCACAAGTGCTGGCCCACTTTCTCACTGCATTACTCATCTTGTTATGGAGCATCCTTGGTCGCTTGGTAGTCACTCAGAAGCACTGTAGTCTTTGCTTTGGGGGGATTCATTGTCTACATGCACTATTTAGATTATGTCACTAGAGCCATCTAGTATTTCCCAACAGAATTCTGTAATATTTGTAGCTACATCAAGGCAGGCACTGAACAGCCATTCAGCAGATGTACTGGCTGCTTAAATGGTGCGGTATCTCCATAATCATCAGGAAGCAGTTAGTGTAGACCTCAACACTTGCTCATCTCCTGACAGGATCCAAAAGTTGAAGAGTGAACATCTGCCCCAGAGAGGGAACTTCAGCAGCCGCCTCCACCTGAGCAACCAGCCTGGACAACTGTTACAGTATGCATGCATAATGTTCCCCCAAAGGCCCATATGTTCATAAACAGAGATTTTGGAAGGTGATTGGATCATGGAGACTCTACACTCATCTGTTTATTAATCTACTAAATAGTTCAGAGCTCAATGTGCTATTAGAGATGGGATGCAGCCTGAATAGTCATGTTACTGCCAGCACGACCCAGAGTGGTGTATGAAGCTCCCTGGCATCTCCATTCTCTCTGCTTCCTTCCTGGACAGCACAATGTGAGCAGCTTCCCTCCACCAGACCCTTCCACCGTGCCCTTTCTGCTTTGGAGCCAGTTTCCTGTGGACTGAATCCTCTAAAAACTATGAGTCGAAGTAAACCTCACCTCTTTTAAGTTCTATGTGTTAGCTATTTTGTCCTAGCAATGAGAAAATGACTAAGACAGCAATATAACAACTTAGGAAGACCCTTTCTCAAAATAAAACAGAAAAAGACACAGTATTGAGGCCCTGAGTGGTGAAGTTTACAAAAAATCCCCTCCCCATCTAGCCTATTTGCTCCTACACCATTCCGGAAAGGAATTCAATGAAAACAATGGAGTATTTTGTATGAACACTTGAAGGGGCAACAATCATGTACATATCCATATTTCTAAGACTAGGGATTCCTATATGAAACAATGTGTCTCAAGAATCTAGTTACTGAAAATGATAGATCATACAAACTATTGATAAAAAGATCCACTACTTACTGTGGAGTTAACTACCTTCAACAAACTAAACCTTAAAGTTGAACCAACATATACATGAAAAGTAAAAACAGCAATTAAAAATTGCCTTATAACCAACCAAAATGCCCATCAACTGCAGAGTGGATGAAAAAGATGTGGTATTTTTATACAATGGAATATTACTCAGCTATAAAAAAGGATGATCTTGAGGCCTTCATAGGTAAATGGAGACAACTTGAGACTATCCTCATTAGTGAAATAAATAAGAATCATATTTATAAATATCACATTGTGTCTCTAGTGTAAAAAGAAATAGGAAATGTAGGAGTAATAAAACCCAGAATGTGTAATTGCTGTTGTCGAAAAGAGAGGAAAAGAAAGTGCTCTAAAGGATATAACTGCATGTATATTTAAGTGTGTAAGATAGATAACCATATTACTAAGTTTTTGTTAGATCACTGAAAAGATCTGTTTGCACTCTCACTGTTTGACTGTCCACTTTGTATGCTTTAATTTTGTAACTTGAACAACTATTTCTAAGAGGACCATGTGTAATTTATTAACTAGTGATTTCTTACTGCTTATTTTTTTGAAATTCTGCATTATTTCTATCCTTTTTTCTGTTTTGCTTTTTTTTCTCTTTAAATAAAAATTTTAAAAAATCACCCTAAGACAACATGACTCTCAGAAAGTCTCCTCTCCCAGATTTTAGCATTCCCAGTCTGCTTGCTCACATGCATGCAAGTGTGGGATAGCAAAAACTTTCACAGTGGACTGAAAGAGCATTAAGTAATGCAGAGTAAGAGAGAGAAAAACCTCCTGCTTAGTTTTATGGACTCTGCTGTTTTTATTTCTTCTCATTTAGAAGGGGTACTCCAGAATTCTTTGCAGTTTTTCTTCTTTAATAGGAAAACACTTTCGTGAGTGGTTTTGCTTCTGTTTAATTTGGGTAGGAATGGATTGGACAGAAGAGGCTTAAAATCTGTCTAGGTAAAAAGTTACCTTCTGTGGATACACACTTCGGTTGTGCTGAGAGGTCTTGGGTATCTTACCCCTGTCTGCTTAAAAGCCAGGACTGGGGCCACGAAGTAGAGATTCAGTACGGAGCAAAGATGAAAGAGAGGCTTGAATCTGTAGCCAGCTGACCTTGGCAACATGAGGAAAAGCCAGCAGAGCCAGCTACAGAGGCGGTGTGTGATGTTCACATGCTGATGCACTGCAGCCAGCAGCTTCCCTTTTCCACACCGATCGACACAAACCTCCAACTTTAAGTTAAGCTTATTACACAGCCTTGTTCAGGGATCCCTGCAAACTCTAGAGAAGGCCCGAGGGAAGTCTTCAGCTCAGAGTTATGTGAGACAGCCAAAGGGAACCACTAGGAAATCTTAACAGTTGAGCAAAGCAGTCGGGTGGAGGACATCCCCAGAAGCTCTCAGGAAGACTTTCTGAGGTGAAGGCTGAGGCACTTTACTTGAATTTGAAAGACTAGAAAATATGAAAAAAATGAAAGTCACCTTAAGATAGTCCAATATGATTTCTAAATACCCAGTCATAGTAAGCCTTGATTAATTTAGGACGCTACCTGTTGCACATAACTGAAGTTTTGCATAAAGATAGAAGTTCTTGGAAACTTTTAAAGGCATCAATCTTTCATAAGTAGCAAAACCCAAACCAAAGGACTTGTTTTGTTTTTGTTGATCTGTGACCCATCACTGGTTTACAGATACCCCCCAATGTCCCCAAGGAGCTATTGTGATCCTGCTGCTGAGGTCCTGGCCCTCAGAGACTTGAAGAACAGAATAATACAAATGTTAGAAGTCAGCCATAACTAAAGAAAAAGTACTTTTGTTCTCTCTAATCACACAGGCAAATACAATTTTTAGTAATTTTATAAAATATTAAAATTTAAGAAAAAGTTTAAAGGCACCTATAATTGCATCTCTGAAAGTCACATTGATGGACATGTGCATTTTCTTCCAGACTTTCTTCTATACATTTTTGAAAACAAAAACATGATGAATTACACATAAATATGTGTGTGTGTGTGTTTACTTAGCACAGATGACATGAGCTAGGAACTCACGACAATGAAAACACAAAGTACTACAAAGATAAAAGTACAAATCAGTACAGTATCTGTGAAAGGTAATATGACAATTGTGATATTGTTTGTAATAGAAAAAACTGGAAAAAATCCAGGTGTTCATTAATAGAGGATTTAATAAATTATGATAAGTTAATGCAAAGGAAGATTATGGAGTCTTTAGAAAGAGATACTTAGGGATTATATACATACTGACCTGGAAAGACATCAAAATATATTGATACATTATAAAAATAAAGATTAAAAGGATAATGAAAAAGTACTTTGCCCTCTACACATGAATTCAATTTAATATGGAGGAGTAATTTGTCCCTGGAAATGGGTGTGACAGCTGAGTCAACTGATGTGTTCACACTGTGCCCTGCCTTTTAAAAGCTCCATTTCTTAACATTCTACTTTGGCGATTGCTTTTCATTGCTCTTTATGTTCCATGGAACAATGGTATGATTCCATCTACAACGTACATAACTGTGGGCTCATTCTTCTAAGCTAAAGAGTTAGTTATGACACTTTTCATAATATCAAAAAGCTTCCACAATCACTAATCTATTCGTCCCAGCCCTCTGTTTCCAAAGTCATTTTCATTCAATTACCTCGATTGTTTGTAACATTGGTTTGAACATCCAGCACCATTCTCTTGTTGGTTTGGGCCAGGCATAGCACTTTCACTTGTAGACTTTTGCTAATCAATACAGAATTAAACTTTGTGCCTAGATTAAAAATAAGTAGTATAAAGCTAATTACATGCATTATATGGCAATTTCAACAACACAGGGAGCTTTTGTTGGCTGAAAGCAGGTACAGCAAGAAATGCAAAACCTCACTGATGGAGAAAGCACAATTACAACTTCTCTGAGAGTAGTCCTCTGCTGATAGTGTGGGATTGGAGAGTATGAGAAAAATAACTCATTGCACCCCTTAATGGGATAGTACTTGGGAGACCATCTGAAAGACAAATAACATTTCAAATTATAACTAAAGTAGATTAAATGTTTCTATAAAACCATTTTTTTGAAAAAGGATTACTTCATTAATAATGTTAATATATGTAAAAAAACTATTTGGAGAAACTTATGCTAATCAGTTAATAAGAGTTATATCTGGACTTTGCAAATATGAGACAATTTTACTTTTTACATTATAAAATGATGTACTAATTTGAATACTTTAGAGTGTGCATGGTTACTTTTGAAAACACAAAAAGCAATAATTTTTTAAAAAATATATTTGTATAAATATATTTATTTTGATTTCTGATTATTTTATCATGACAGACTCCTAATTTATCCCATGAATAGGGCTTCTGTTCAAGGGTTGGCCATCTTTAAGGCTCCTAATATATCAATCTATTGTTTTCCAGGATGGGACCACTTCATATCTCTATAAGCAGTTATTTATTCATTTATTCACGCGTCTAGCAAATATGTGTTAAGTGCTTCCTACCGCCCTCTATTCTGCCCACACCTGGAGTTGCCATAGTAAACAACCCAGATTTGATCTTTGCCTCCATAGGTTATACCAGTGTTGGTCAAATTGATAAGCAATTTTTAAAAACCGTGATAAATGCTATGAAGCAAAATAAGTAATGAACCGAGAGCCCATTGGTGTAGGAGATGGGGAAAAGGAGTGGATCCCAGGAAAAGGCTGAGCCCCTTAGTGCCCTGGAAGGAGAGGGCATTGATAGCTCACAGGGAGGTCCTGGGGCTACACTGCCAGGCACACAGCACAGTGGTGTGGGGAGAGACAGCCAGGTGTAGGTCAGGTTGATTTAAGATTTGAGGGTGAGCTATTCTTGGCTATTTCTCATCAAATATTCATTCCCCAGTCTCCTCCCTCTCCATGAGGGTGCACACTTGACTTCCCTGTCCCTTGGTATCAAGTTTGATCATGTGGCCAACTGGTCCCAAAAAAATGACAGACATTGCCACTATGGTTCACATAACTCTTATAGTGAAGCAGAGCTATGCAGCTTCCCCAAAAACCTGTCAGACCTGTAAACCTGTGATCTGTATGCCAGTGAGTTTGGGGGACAGTTTGTTATGTGGCAATAACTGATTAATACAGAATCTTTTCTCTCTTTTTTTGACATTTTCTTTTTTTTATTTAAAGAGAAAAAAACAGAAAAAGGATAGAAATATCACAGAATTTCAAAAAAAAGATAAACAGTAAGTAATCACTAGTTGATAAATTACATATTGTTCTTTTAGAAATA
This sequence comes from Hydrochoerus hydrochaeris, assembly GCA_004027455.1. Classification (NCBI taxonomy): domain Eukaryota; kingdom Metazoa; phylum Chordata; class Mammalia; order Rodentia; family Hydrochaeridae; genus Hydrochoerus; species Hydrochoerus hydrochaeris. Next base: position 169,167 of record PVLA01001590.1, on the reverse strand, counting down.
GTTGTTCAAGTTACAAAATTAAAGCAGTGAGAGTGCAAACAGGTCTGTTCAACCATCCAACGAGAACTTAGAAATATGGTTTTCAATCCTACACACTTTTATAGCACTTCCTATTTCCGCTTTTTTACAATATCAATTATATATTTTTAAATTTTATTTAAAGAGAAGAAAAAAAGCAAAACAGAAAAAAGGGTAGCAACAATATAGAATTGTAAAAGAAAGGCAAAGAAAGAAAAAAAAGGAAAAAGAGAAAAAACCCACTAAGAAATCACTAGTTTATAAATTACATATTGTCATCTTGGATGTAGTTGTTCAAGTTACAAAGTTAAAGGATACATAGTAGACACAGAATCTTTTCTTAATTTTAATTTAATTTTATTTTTTTCTGGTACCAAGGATGGAACCAAGAACTTTCACACTGAGCAGCATCCCCAGCACTATTTTTTAATTTTGAAACAGAGTCTCACTGAATTATTAAATCACCTAAGCTAGGCTCATATTTATGATTCTCCTACTTTAGCCTCCCTGATTACTGGCATTACAGGTATGAGCCACCATGCCTGGCTGATACAGGATCTTAATTATACATTTAATAAGAAACTGAAAGACTGTTTCAAGCAGAGAATTAATCAGATTAGATTTTTTTTTAAAAAAAGAATGTTTAGCTGCTAGATGAAGCAGAGGTTAAAGGCTGCGAGAGGCCATAGTAAATGAAGAAGGATTTATAGCTGTAGCCTGAATGAAAGAAGAAGCAATAATTCTATGAGGTTATTATGTACATTGTTTTAGAATTATGGAAATAGTAGATGGCATTTTAAAAAGTTTATTTATCTTATTCACTTTATAAAATTAAGACCTAGAAACCTAATGTGATCATTAAATTTGAGGAAAGCATTTTACTGACCTAGGCAGCACTAAATATGACAACCCTTAAAATTTTTAAATTTAATTCTAATTGACAAATAATATTATATATTAAGGAATACAATATGATGGATGGAAGGAACCTGAGTGTCCATCAGTGGATAAATGGATAAAGAGACTGTGACATACTTACACAAGGGAAGGTTATTCAGCCTTTAAAAGGGAGAAATTCTGCCATTCATGACAAAGGGACAGAATGAGAGGACTTTTTGCTAAGTGAAATAAGTTGCACAAATAAAGACAAACACTATCTGTTCTCACTCGTATAGACCCTTAAAAGGTCAGTCTCATGGACACAAGAGAGTAGAAAGACAGGTGTTGGGAGGACCAGGAAAGGGAGGTTCTCATAGGAGGCAGAGTTTCAGTGTGACTGGAAGAAGTCTCGATGATGACTTACATTACACTGCATAGTGACCTCAATTCCTAAAACTATCTATTCCAAAGCTGCTAAATAGAACATTTATATTCTCACCTCCAAAAGAAATGATAAATTGTTGAGGTGACGGATATGTTAATCATCTTGATTGAATCTTTCCACAATGTTTACATAGATGAAAAACATCCGTCCTTGAGCTTTTTACCTTTATTTCCTGCCACGGTCTTTTCATCTTGCCCCATTCACTTAGCATGTCTTGCCACACCTCTTCTCTTAGGGACCCTGACAAGAAGTCACTGGATTTTCTCTTTTGGGTCATTTATTATTTTCACAGACTGGTCAGAAACATGCCCCTATGCTAAAAGGCTGCAGTGTGTTTTCATACATGCCCTGGTTCGTGTTCATTCGTCTCCCTGCTGTGTGATACCAGGTCAAGTCCTTGCCTCTGGTCAGGTGCACAGGTTAACTCGGGCCCTCCTCAGTCTCACTTTGTACCTGGGGGATATTCACAGCTCCAGACTTGTCCGTAGGTATGTATTTACCTTGTGTAGCCCTGCTGGACCTCAGGCTACCTGCCTTGTCCTGACTCCTGCTGTTCCTCACGTAAGGTGCTACCTGTGCACTAAATAAACAGACGCTTGGCTTTTTCATTGTTAACACTGGTTAAGACTCTGTTTTTCTAGGGTGAAGGACAAAGAACAGGAATGTGGCAGAGTGCTTTTCCAGCTTCATTTTGGGCTGGCCGATTTGCTCTTTCAGATAACACAGCCCCATGGGCCTCGAAGTTAGTATAGACTCTGGCCATTCTCACAACATTGAGATTATTCGGCTCAGTTTTCAGACATTATCTATGTTTTAAGTTGTGTCAGGGATTTCCATCTGTTTCAAATCAACTCCCTTCTTCCTCTTTCTTTCTTTTTTTTTTTTTACCCCCTGTTTTGTGCTGAACACCTCTAGTGCTTTGAGGCCGCCTTGGCTTCCATGGATTTGGTAGTCACAGATTGGATGCTAGTGGTTTGCACTTGTCTTTTATTATCCCGATGATATATGACATAGAGAAGGTTGTCATTCTACTGGAGCATTGTTTAATTGTCTCCCTCCAGGCTGATGCAAGGGAACAAGTAGCACAACACTCATCCCTCTGTGACTTTACTGTTCTCTGCTTGCCAGTGCATTTACAGCATTTCAACTGAAATAGTTTGTAAATTCTTTTTCTCCGTATAGGTAAAGAGAGTACCATTTGAGAAGGAAAATGTTAATGATAGCTGACATGAACTATGCAAAAATAATGTGAAGGAAACTTTATCTATGAGAAACACGTACCCTCCATGTATGTTTTTGTACAGAAAAATTTATGTATTAAAGAATATTTTAAGACATGACCAGGTAAATATGAAGGACCCACTGCCTAGCACTGCACAGACTAGTTATCAGTGAGTTTAAATGGGAGTTAAAAATTAGACTCTCTTCTATCATTGGAGAAGCAAAGCTACAGAAAACCAGTCTTTAAAATTAGCAGTTTTTACCAGTACTTTCCAAACTTACCCATTTATTGCATTCTCACCAAGTACCAGGTAAGTGTCAAGCACTGCCTACATATATTTGAATAAGTTAAGTATCTTTCCAAGACCATCCAGCCTTTAAATAACAAAATGAGAATTGGTGCTATTCTGACCACAGTATTTCCTGTGTACTAGTGACCTTCTTCAAACTGTATTCCTACTTACAAAGAAACGATGCAATAAAGGTTCCGTTTTATCTCTAAGTCCACTTGAATGAAATGTGCTTCTTAGGGCAAGGTCCTGGTAAGGCTCACTTTTGCCACCACCCGCAGCACCAACCAGGCAACTGGAATAATTTATTATGGGCTGTGCTCTGCATTATATCCGGGAAAGGTCCTTTAGGTCCCCTACTACATTATAGAACCGCATCCAATGTTTTCAAGACATGTCTAAAAATTAAAGAGGCAGGAACAAATTTAAAGTGGTCTTTAGTAAATCCATTGTCAAGGAGCACATCCAGAGCATGCTGGTTAATGTGTGTTAGATTGAGTGAAAAAACTTACATTATATTTCAGCCCTCAGTGGAAGTTTACTCACAATACAGTATTGATAGCTCTGAAAGTCTTCTTTTGCTTCGTTCTGCTTCTGGCATTTTCATACAATCTGCATAGCAAATTCACAAACAATTGCCAATTTTGTATTTGCTTTTGTGAACAAGGTTCTATGAGGGCTCCTTTCCAATCTTACCAAAAGTATGTATAAACCAATACAAATCGAATGCACTATTTTTGATGTTTGCAGAAGAAGAAGAAATCTATTATGAAATTCTCAAAAGAAGCACACGCCTATAGCACACAGGGTGAGTCACAGGGTGTGGTAAGAGAAGACAGAAAACTGATAACCACTCCACAAGCCAAACAAAGCACACACCCCACAGAAATGCCATTATTTTTGGTCAGGGACAAAAACTAAAGGAATCTGGTGCTTCCAGGCTGGTACTTTATTATTCCTACAAGGAAGAGGTCACAAATGCAAGAGCCAAGTGCAGAGTGCTGGGAACTCTGCATCCCCTTTGCCGCTCTGCCCTCACCTCCACTCACCCCCTTCTGGGCCAGGCCTGGGCTGTGTCTGGTCTCTTTCACAGCAGCAGCACCCTCCTGCGGAAGTGACTCCCCACAGTCAGGGGTTTGTCATATTCATGCTGACTGCTGAGGTCAAGCCAGGCAGGGGTATTTCTCTGTATCTTACTGGCAAAGTCTGTGCTCTTTAGCTGCATTAGCTGGGCTGGCTGCTGTATCATGTTCTTGTCCAGGAGTCCTCATTCTACTGCTTGCTTTTCTCTGGTGCATCAAGCACTTATTATACATGAATCTCACTACTCTACTCGAAAGTGCTACCCCTTGGCTCCTCCTCCCCATGTTCTTACGTCCTTCCCACAGCTTCAGGCCCAGCTCTGTGCCCTTCATTAAGCTTTCCCTGAGCATTCTTGCACACAGCACTAGGGGTGCCACTGGGGGTACAGATGTGCAAGACTCCTCAGCCCTGCACCACAAACAATCTGGTGCTGTGTAGTTCCTTCTGGGTGGAATATCTCAGTACATCCTTGCAGCAATCCTAGAATCAGGTGTTAATACTGTGGTGGCAAGTGATGAAAACCCCAATCCAAACTAGTTTAACACAGGAAAAAGTCACTGCTTCACTTACATGAAAAGTCCAAGGAAAGAGATGGCTCCAGTGATGCCATCAGGAGCTCATCATCCTGGTTCAGCAAATGCCGAGACGTGGCTGCAGAAGCCTGAGGTTCCCATTTCTTCCACCAAGGCCAGCAGAAGGCAGCGAGCCTCTGCTCCAGACTTAGCAGGAAAAGTCTCATTGTGTCTCTAAGCTCTGAATGGGTCATTTGGTCATTATAAAAGTTCAATTTTATTATTGTTGTTACTTTCTTACTATGAAAGTAGTCTTTCTTTGGCTTTGCAGCATGCTAAACAAAGATATAGTCCTCCTTTGTTTAGTGGAGCATGAATTTTATTTGTAAATTCTGCATTATTATAGGCATGTGCATATTAGAAAGACACAGCCTATATAGGGTTTGTTATTGTGCATGGTTTTAGGCATTCACCGGGAATCATGGAATATATCTGCTGCCAGATAAGGAGGGCTCCTCTCCTGTGACATCATTCCTGCTCAGCAAGAAAGACCATGGCTTCTTAGCATGGGTAGTGGTAAAGTAAGTTTTCATTCCTTGGACTTGGCTGGAAAATCTTGTCTTGAGCAGATGCTTCTCTCTTTACTTGTGCATGTTTCAGCTTCTGACCAACTTAGCACTTTGTCTAGTTCTTGAATCAGCTTTTATCACACTGTGTAACTTCTCATTTCTGCTTTGCAAATTGCCCCTCAAAATCAATAGTAAATCGGTCTATATGAGAAAGCACACCAACTGTTTCACATGTACAAGGTCCAGTGTATTCACTAAGGCTCCTTTTGAAATACTGCAGAAATGTGAAACAAGTCTGCTGTGTCATATTGATTACCACGGCAATAGCTCCGTGCCAAGCACTGGACTAAGACCTTGATATTATCTCATCTGCTTCTTACAGGTATTTTCTGAGTCACATACTTAACTTGACTTCGCCTAACAGATGAAAGAATTGAGCTTGAAAGAGAGTTAATCTGTTACCCAAGGCCACCAGACCAAGATAGACTGTCTGCCTTCGGCTTCCTTACCAAGCATTCTAGAAAGTGTGTTATCAACACCTGAACAAAATTCATGGCAATGTGCACTAAGACATTAACAGTCCCATAATGGTGAGGATAAAGTGCAGGACAGAAGCATTTCGGGTTATTTACACACTGGCACCCTCAGGCATGTTTTCTCCCAATCAATCAGAATATGGCTCTTCATGCTCTTTGACTGAGTCTGTTACAAATATTTAGTTAAACAGTTACAAGGGCACCTGTTCCTCCAGTGGAAGCTTCTAGAAGGTTGGCTGCTTTTCAGTTTTTGTCCTGTATTTTCCACACAGAGAATATATAACCCCTGATAAAGAGGAAGCTACATTGTAGGTATAGAAGCAGGAGAGTTTAGCTCTTAACTGGTCACTGCCTCTTTTCCCTATAGCCACCTGCTGCACCAAGACCAGACCACAAAATGAATGGGGCATCACATCTGGGCCTGCTTTTCATGCTTCTGAGAAAATAAGTAGCATTGGAAAGGCCCCGGAAGGTCATCTGGCAGAATATCGTGCTCAGTGCATCCTCACAAATAATTATTTGTAGCATTGGCCTCCATCCTTCCAGGGACAGATACTGTCTCAAAGAATAAACCTTGATTCTCAAAGCTTCTCATGTCCCGGGAATGGCTTCTCCTGCTGAATGGTCAGAGTGACAAAGTACAGGGAAGCACTCCAGCCCTGTTCATGGCTGCATTCTCACTTGGTCTACTCTGAGACGCAAGGGTTCTGTGGTTTGGACACAGACCAGTAGCTAAGTGCAGGTTCCATCTTCACCCAGGTTTCGTTCATCGCTGGTGGTCACAGGCAGGGCAGCCAGGCATGTGTGTCTGTTCCAGAGACACTGCCCCAAAAGGCATGTGTAAGGCAAAGGTGTTCTCTCTTTTGGCTTCTCAGCATGCCATAAATAAATAAATAGATCTCTCCCCTTTTAGTGGAGTGTGACCTCTCTTGCCTGTGCCTTCTCCCAGCCTAGCTCTACAGTCTTTCTCTGTACCTTCCCTCTCTCATCTCAGGCACACTAGCTGTTATTTGTTTGCTTGCTTGTTTGTTTATATTATTTTGCTTCTCTCACTTTCTTTGAGTGCCTTTCCCTTTGTATCTCTCTTTCCATAAGTTAGATGCTGTAATTCCCTTCTGCCTTAGGGCATAAAGTAATGGCAGATCGAATAGTTTGTCCCAAGATGAAGGTTTAATACAGGAGGGTGGATTCCACAGTTTGGAACTCCTGCATTTAGGGAAACCTAGAAGACATGTGGCAAATTGCTTTTACGTGGAAGATAAAAGATTCCCAAATGAATGCCACCTAGTGGCTTGCTAGAGTAAGGATAATAGAAGCAAAAGAATTGTTTTGTTTTGTTTTGTTTTGTTTTGTTTTGTTTTGCTTTGCTTTGTGCTTGGTTTGGCTTGGTTTTAATCAGTACTAGGGATTGACCCTCAGGCCTTTGCACAGAGCTATATCCCAGAGTGTCTTTGTTTCTTTTTTTGCCTTTTTTCTTTCTTTCTCTTTTTTTTTTTTTTTTTTTTTAATTCTGAGACAAGATCTCACTAAATTGTTAAATTGCCTGGATTGGTCTTGAACTTCTGATCCTCCTGCTTCTCAGAGGGCCCGGATTACAGATATATGCCACCACACCTTGGAGGGAAGGTCATATTTTGTACTGTAAATCTATTGTTCTCCCCTGATCCTGCCCCTGGTGTGGTTGGCCCCATGCTATTCAAGATGCATTCTCCTTGCCTTATTAAACCTCACATGATCTCTCCATGCCAGAACTAACAAGTAAGTGTGTGGGGAAAGGATTCTAACCCTCACCTTAATGACTTCAGAGCTAACACTCTTTCCACAGCACCCACTATATAAAGTGCAAAGGGACACAAATGCAGTTCATATGATTTGGATGTAAATTTAGTAGGGGTAATATTTACTTTTTGATGATTTTGAGGAGACCCCAATATATTCAGAGATGATGTCAGTAAAAGATTTTATAAATCTAAATTTGAACAATAACACACATTTTAAATAGCTATTTTCGTAGTTAAAATTGACAGAATTTATAAGATCCACTTCTCTTATAAAGACACTTTCCTTCCACCTCTTCATTTCTCAAGAGGAAAGAATGTTGACATTTCTTGTCTCTGAATTATGTTAAGCTCTGTATTTTCATCAACAGTGAAAAGGAATACAACACCACTATTGTGTTTTTTGAAACTAAGTTCAATTAAATGTCAACATTTACCATAAAATAACCAACCCCCCAAAAAAAAGCTGCTTTTGATGAAATGTTTTGAAGTGCATTAAGTTTAAACAACAGAAGTCCTTCATATAGATCCACACAAAAGAAGCCATAGGCCCCCTCAAAGGACCCTGGCTCAGAAGTGCCATCAAATCCCATGGTCTTTGAAGTCATGGTGAGATCAGTTGGTCCTGGAGACAAGCCACAAAGTTTCCAGTTGCCATGACAATGTCTCCAGGGCTTCTCTTTCTGTGACTGTGAGGAAAAACAGCTGTCAGCAAGAAAAGACTAACTGGCCAGCCCTGGACAGCAGCAGAAACGTATCTACTGCCCAGTAGTGCATCAGCCCTGCAGCTCCCCTTCCCTAGTACATATGTGTCTTCCTGATTGTGCTTGTGATACTAGTGTGGAGCACTGTCACCCAGTACTGTGACTCTACTTAGAAAGAAGCTCCCCTGTTGGTTGTGTGGGAAATCCCCTGTAGATGGATCACTGGGGCTCTAGTTTCAGGGACTTCCTACTTAAGTAAAGAGAAGAGTTACCACCCATAGAAAACACTTTACTATGGCATAAAATAGAGATTACTGGGGAGGTTCCTTTTTCCAAATCCCTGGGAAATTCAGCCCTGATTTATTAGTTGAGCCCATAATGCTGAATTTTGAACTAACTTTGATACTTGACACTCTAATTTCTCATTAGGGTATTACAGGGAGAAGATAAAGGAAAAAGAGTAAGGACAGAGTCAGAGATAAAAGACTGATAAGAGCAAGTGTGAAGACAATAATCCAACTGACTCGTGAGCTCCAAAAAATGCATCATTTGCAGAAATAAGCATAAAGATCTTGTTCCTCCTTGTACCTGACAGACGATGACTGCTCAGTGTCTATGTCAACACAGAGAGAGACATTTACCTGGACACCGATGGCATCAACTGCTGACTGGAAGGCCCAGAGCAAGTGTGAGTGAGCCCTCTAACTGAGGACGTGGCTGAGAGAGAAAGAAGGGGGTGAGGGAATCAAGAGAGCTGGGATAGAATGGGAAAGTGTGGAGTGGAGGGAGGAGAGAGTGGCAGATTGGAGGAAGAAAGGGAAGGAGAAGGCAAAAGACAAAGGAAGACACCAAAGACAGGAAGGAAGGGATGAAAGGCAGAAGGGTAAAGACTGCTGAGAAGGAAGAGATGAAAAGAAGTACAGAGAGAGAACCAACAGCCCATGGTGCCCATTTTCCCAACAGTCGTCCTCAGCAAACATGTGTGCAGCAGCCACTGGCTGAGCCGGGTGTCCTAGTTGCATAGTAATGAAGTCAGAGAGGCTGGGAGTGTCTGTCTTCTGCACAACTGGACAGGTCTTTGATTTCATGGTCTGGCTGGCCATGGGCCCTGGGCCCTGGCAGCAGGCCTGCTGCCTGGAACCTGCTGTCAGGCCTCCTCTTGTTCTGCGTGCATGGGACGCTCCCTCCTGGGCTGCAGGATGGCCAGGCCATGGGAAGTCAGGGAGAAATCCCCCCAGGAGTGGACCTTGGGTTTCCAGCAACTGAGCAGTGTCATGAGAACTTCTGTGGGAGTGTTGGGTATCTGCCCCTGGGAGATAGTAAAGAGGAGGAAGCACAATGACAAGTGACCAAAGAGAAGCTTCTGGGCTTTGCAGTCTCCATTTGCTTTCAATCAATAAGAACCCTTTCCCTTTTCATTTGCTTCGCCAAAATTGAGACAGAGGCTGCTCCATGGCAGTCTGTGTGGAAACAAGAACTCTTTTCTTCATTCTTCCCATGCCCTGCCCCCAATAATTGACAAGAAAGGTTAGCTCAGACCTTTACAAAGTTTATACGGAAAGCCGAAGTTGACCGGGAAACAGAGAAAACAAAAGATGATAAAAAGGAGAGAGATTAAAAAAGAAAGAGAAAGAGAGCAATTTGTTAAAGGGTCAGGAGATACAGATCATTTATAGTTCAGATACCAGCTTGAGCTGCACAGAAAATAAAGCAAGAACAGAGAGGGACGAAGTTTTTTCCACCTCTCTCTTTTGTGTCTCAGTCACAAAGCAGCTATCCCGTCAGAGTCCTAACTGTCCAAGGTCCAAGGGATCTCAGAGATCATCTGTTCATTTTAGGCTTTTCAATTTCAGCATGTGAAAACTGTGGCTAGAAAGTGAAATTCTTTACCTGAACAAAACAGGTTTCCCTGGTGTTGTCAATTCAGGGGCATTGCTTGAGAGGCAGGGACCCCAACAGCCGAATGGGAACCTGTGGCTGTGACAATGAGGTTCTGACAATTCCCATGGGTTCTACTTTCTGCATTTTGAGCCAAAAGGAAGAAGGGAGGGCATGATCTATTTACCTGGGCTTTTCCTCCACAAGAGAGCGTCTTGGGAATTCTCGGTTCAACTGTATTATTTTACCGGACACTGTACCAGTTATTTATGGAAATAAAGAAAAGAGGTGGTGTCTACAGTTTGTGGATCCCTCTGTAGCAAAGGGTTGCAATACTGCTTTCTCCAACATCTGACACTGGGAAAATTTCCTAACATCTCTGAACTGCTTCCTCATCTATGAAATGATGCCATCAAAACTCTTATTTAAGCAATAGATGCTTCTCAATTTGTGATAGGGTTACATCCTTGGTAAACCTCTCATAAATTGAAAGTACATTTAACCTACCTAACCTACCAAGCATTGAATTTTAGCAACACAACACCCTGGAGAGAGTCTTATTTCCCCAGTGACCCCCAGATGACTTTTAGGCCATGGCTTGCTATCCATTCAGCATGTCTAGAAAGCATATTACACATGTTGTTAGCTAGGAAAAGATCAACATTCAAAATTCAAAGTATAATTTCTATTAAATGTGTCATTTCCACAGTATCACAGAGTTAAAACATCTAACTGGAACCATTGTAAACAGGAGACTGTCTGTACTTTTATATGTTGATGTTAATCCAGGACATGGCATAATTATTACATGTATAATAGTTATTCAGTCTTCATGCCGCTACATCTATCATCATGGTGCCAGTTACTTTCACTTATAATGTTGTAAAGCCTGTTTGTATTCCCTGGGATCGGTGAATGCTTGTTGAATGAATTAATTTTTAAATTTCTAAATCTAGTCTTCTTAATTTTCACTCTCTTGTTTGCTTTTAGGGAGGCTAAATATAACTAGCATTCTGCTTTTAGTGTTTCTTCTCAGAGAAATTTGTCATGTCTCAAAAATTTCTATGAAAAGAGAATGGGTATTCTGGTTTGATTGTTAACTGCCTTTGAAGTCCTATAATGTCTCCAATGTTTAGATTTTATTAATAGTGTAAAGCAATGCTAAGTTTATGTTATATTTGATGATATAGACAATTTTATTGAAAATAAAAAGAGACATCATAGTCACTACAGTAGATCACTTAGTGTTGTGTTTTTGTATGTTCTTTTCATTTCGTGTTTTTCTAGGAATTTGTATTGCTGACTTGTTTTGATTTTTTTCTCCCTCTAATGCAAAAAGGCTAGGTATATGTGCAGAGACTTATACATGTGTAGAACTTCTAAGTAGTTTACAAGAATGGATTATAGTTATTGTAAAGAAAGAAAAGGAAAAGAGTATTCTAAAGTATATAACTGCATGTATGTTTGAGTGTGTGGAATTAATAACCATGTTGCTAAAGTTTTAGTTGGATGGATGAGCAAAACTGACTTCAGTCTCACTGTTTGGATGTCTACTTTGTGGACTTTACTTTTGTAACTTGAACAACTGCATCTAAGAGGAAAGTATGTAATTATCAACTAGTGATTTTTTACTGGTTACTATTTTTGGTTTTTTTTTTTCTGTTTTGTGTTGTTCTGTTTTTGAGATTTTGTATTGTTTCTACCCTCTTTCTGTTTCAAAATTTTTTCTTTAAATAAAAAAAAAATTAAAAAAAGCAAGAGGAGGAAAAGAAAGTGCTCTAAAAGAGATAACTGTATGTGTACCTAAATGTGTAGGATTGATAACCATGTTACTAAGTTTTTGTTGGATCAGTGAACAGAACTGTTTGCAGTCTCACTGTTTGAATGTCCACTTTGTATGCTTTAATTTTGTAACTTGAACAACTATTTCCAAGAAGACAATATGATCAAAATCAAATAGTGATTTCTTACTGTTTATTTTTTTTTAAACTCTGTATTGTTTCTACCCTTTTCTCTGTTTTGCTTCCCCCTCTCTTTAAATAAAATCAAAAAAAAAAAAAGAAAAGAGAATGGGTAGAGACCAGTCAGTCAGCCTCCATCGACTCCAGATTATTAGTAATTACTTTTGAGAGTCTGTATGTACTCCAATAAATTGGAACATTTATAAGAAATGGATAGATTCCTAAATATACAATAATTACCAAAACTGAACCTGAGAAGGTATAAAAACCCTTAACAATTTCACAATAGGCAAATTCAATGAATAATTAATAAAAATAGAACTACCAACTAGGAAAAGCCCAGATTTCAATGGAGTCACTGACAAATTCTACAAGAACTTTAGGGAAGTGATACTGTTCAAATCCTCCAATGAGATTGAAAGTTAAATAGTACTTGCAAAGCCATTCTTGGAAGCTACCATTATTTTGATTCCAAAACCAGAAAAAAGATCCAACAAAAAGAGAAATACAGCCCCATCTCTTTAATGAATGTGCATGCAAAAATTCTCAACAAGATACTTGCCAACAGAATGAAAAAAATCATCAAAAAGATCATGTATCATGACCAAGTAGGATGTATCATGACCAAGTAGGATGCAGAGATGAGTCAGTAACTGTAATATGTCACATAAACAAGAAGTAAGGGCAAAAATTACATGATAATCGTAATAGTCACAGAAAAAGCCTTTGACAAAATCTAATACCCATTCAGGATTTTTTAAAAAACTGAAGAAAATAGATATAAAGGATCTCATCTCAAGCTGATAAAAGCCACATATGACAATGTCCAACATCATATTAAGTAGGGAAAAGCTGAAATATTTTCCTCTAAAATAAGGAACAAGACAAGGATATCCACTATCATCATGTATGTTCAATATATTTTTCAGAACATTTGCCAGAGCAATCAGGCAAGAGAAATAAATGAAAGGGATATGTATAGAACAAGAAGAAGTAAAATTATTATTCACAGATAACGTGATTCTCTACATAGAAACTCCAGAAATTACATCCAAAGACTCCTTGAAGCAATAACCAAATTCAGTAGCATTCCAGGATACAAAACTCAACACACAGGCCAACGGATATAGCTCAGTGGCACAAGCACCTGCCTGGCAAGCGCATGGTCCTGAGTTCAATTCCTACTACTAAGAAAAAAAAATCAACCAAAAAATCAATAGCATTTCTGTACACAAGTAATGAATTCACCAAGAAAGAAACTAGGAAAAATATCACTCACAATAGCATCATGAAAAATTAAATACTTTAGAATTAGCCTAACCAAGGAAGTGGTAGAACTCTAAAATATAAAACTACAGTACTCTGAAAAAGGAAATCAAAGAGGACATCAGAAATTGGAAGGATATTCCCTGATCTTGGATAACTAGAATCAATATTGTCAAAATTATTATACTTATAAAACTGATAGACAAATCTAATGCAATCTTAATCAAAATAACAATAGCACTCTTCACAGAACTAGAGAAAATAATCCTAAATTGATATGGAACCAAAAGACACCCAGAATAACAAAAGCAATTCTGGATAAAAAGTAAAAGGCAGGAGGCATCACAATCCTTGATTTCAACCACACTATAAAGGTACAATGAAAAAAAAAAACAGCATGATATTTGTCCCAAAACAGAGTCATGGAACAGAATAGAGGATACAGAAATAACTTCAGGCACATTGAGCTATCTGATCTTTGACAAAGAGGCCAAAACATACAATGGAGGAAAGATCGTTTCTTTAATAAGTGATGCTGGGACAACTGGCTATCTGCATGTGGAAGATTCAAGCCAGATCATATCTCTCACTATGTAATAAACTATAGTCAAAATGGCTCAAAGATCTAAATATTAAGATAGAAACACTCAATCTGCTAGAAGATAAAATAGGTTAAACTCCTGAAGCCAGGAACTTTCTGAATAGAACCCTAAAGGCACAAGAAACAGCATGAAGAATCTACAAATGGGATCATATTGAATTGAAAAGCTCCCGCACAGCAAAGAAAACAACCAATGGAATGAAGAGAACCTCCAAGTGGAAAAAAAATTTGGCTAAAAACCAATATCTACAATATATAAAGAATTTTTTTAAAGTCCCCAAAATAAAAAACTCAATCAAAAAATGGGCAACTGAATTAATAGGAGAACAAATGGCCAATAAGTATATGAAAAAATGTTGAACATTTCTCCCATTAGACATGCAAATTCAACACTGAGCTTTTACCTTACTCTAGAATGAAAAGTTATTATGAAGAAATCAACTAATAATGAATACTGATGAGGCATGAAGGAAAAAGAACCTTTCTACATTATCAATGGAGTATAAACTACTACAACCATTATGGAAATCAGTTTGGAGTGCCTTCAAAAAATTAAAACTAAAAATTCTATTCAACCCAGGTATTCTCCTTCTAGGTATCCTCCCAAAAGAGTTAGAGACATCATTTTTCAGGGATACATGCATATCCCTGTTTATAGGAGCACAATTCACAGTAGCTAGATCTTGCACACAGATTTTATGTCCATCAACAGATGAAAGGGTCAAGAAAATGGTGTTTATGTACAGTGGAGTATTATTCTGCCACAAGGAAGGATAAACTTGAGTCATTTATAGGACAAGGGATGCACCTTGCAAACAGAAAATTAAGTGAAATAAGTCAGACACACACGCTCAAATATTGCATGGCTTTTCTTATATGAGAAACCCAAAATATAAATAAAGAGCCAAATAAAACGTAGCTAACAGGAAATGGGAGATAGATGTTTTTCAGATGGAACAGAACCAAGAGATGGAAGGATAAGGAAGGAGCAGAGGGGAAGGAGTGAAAAAAGAATTACGGTATGTTACGCTTATGTACTAACTCCCCACAAAGATTGTGAACACTACATAAAACAAATAGGCACTAATAAAAAATAGGAACTGAAAATAATTATAGTCTCAAGCCAAAGGTGCAGTCAAAGGTGAAAGTGGTTGGGTCGAGTCTTCAGACATCATGAAACCCCTTTCCCTAGTCTGAGACTCTTTTAAGCCTCACAGATGCCACCTGTGGGAACTCCTTGGTGAAGTTAATATTTGTCTAGTGATAGAAAAAGTTGTGGTCCAAAATGGCATTCCAAGTCACCTTCTCAGTTGGTATATTTCTGACTTATTGGCTGTTGATAGATTCATTTGATCAAATATTAACTGCTTCTATCAAGCAGGGCGAGATACTGTCACAGTGTGCCCAAGCAATAGGGACTTCCCTGGAATGTAAGAGACTTTCAGTTCTAAAGCCAGGGAAACTTCAGGTAAATAAAGATATGCTAATCTTCCTAAGGCTAGGATTTGGCAGTGGTGTTTGTGGGATGTTTGTTGTTTTTTTAATACTACTGTCTGCAAAAAGATACTCTGAAATGTCATCATCTTAATATCCAAAATCTGCAGGCACACTGCCTCATATGGTAAAGGGAACTGTGCAGATGTGATAAAGGGCCCTGAGATGAGATTATTCTGGGGGGCTAGTGTGATTTGAGAGCTCCTTGAGTTTGAAGACAGGGAAGGCACTGCGATGAGGGCAGACAGTGGGTGGAGTTAATGTGACCACTGACAGAAACTGCAGTAATGTATTCTGAGGATGGAGTAAGAGACTATAGGCAAGGAAACAAGGGCAGCCTCTTCAGGCTGGAGAAACAAAGGTACACATTCTCCCCTGAAATCTCCAGAAGGAGCAGAGCCTCACACATACCTTGACGTTAGGGTTCTGAGTTCCTGAAATACAAAAAAAAACTATGTTGCAAACTGGTGACATTGCATTTGTGGTGTTTTTTCTATTAGCCTGAATCTCTCTCACCATAGCTGAGAAAGGATCTCTGCCTTAGAGTACTCCTGATTATATTTATCTCACCAAAATAATCCAGGCTAATCCCTGTAATTGAAGGTCATCTGATTAGTAATCTTAATTCCATCTGCAAATTCCATTTCCCTTTGCCATATGACATGACATTTCCATAGATTTGAGTGATTAGCGTGTGGACATCTGGCAGAGGGCATAGTCACTACAAGATGCAGCAATCCAAAGCAAGTGCTGTGTACCCAAGTAAGTAAAAATTTAGGTTTAGATGGGGACATATCTGTGAATGAGCATACTGGTGAATGTCCTACTTGCAGGGACAAAATCTTGACACACACAATTTAAGGAAGGAGATGTTTATTTGGGCTCCCAGTTTCAGAAGTTTCAGCCCATGGTTGGCTGGCTCCAAGGCAGAAACATCATTGCAAAAGGGCAATGAAAGCTGTTCAACTCATGGCAGCTGTGAAAAAGAGAGCAGGAGAAGAGTCTGAGAGAGAAGAAGGGCAGATAGAGGCTCTTAGACCATGACTTTATGACATACCTAGAAAAACCTAGAATTCTGCTTTACTGATTACCTCTCAAGTTGTCTCTCAAATTGGTAAGATTAATGGTCACAATGATTATACATCTTCATGTGTTATAACCCAATATGCTTCCACTGGTGAATAAACTTCTAAAAGATTGTGATACATCTTTACATGGCACATTAGTCAGTTAAAAATGAATGAGCTACTGATACATGAAGGAATCTCAGGTACATTCTGCTGAGAGAAGCCATACTTAAAGATTGTGCAATATAAGAGTCCATTTAGATGTCATCCTGAAAAACGATGTCTGTATAGACACAAATGGATCAGTGGTTACCAGGGGTTGGGTTGGGACTGTGACTACAAAGGGATTTAAGGGAATATATGGGGATGGTAGAATGGTCGATGTCTTGATTGTAACAAAGGTTCATGATTGCATGAGTTTTTTACAATTTAGAAATGTATAGTGCCTAGGAGGCATTTACTGTGTTTAAATTAGATCCCCATAGTCTGACTTTTAAAAGGGGGACTGCTGCTTCTCGGAGTCCATGGAGTTATGGGAAGAAATCTATGACTGAAAGGTGTTATTGGTGGCCTGTCTTATTGGAGAGGAAGATATCAAGCTATTTCCTCACTTATGTGGAGGGTAGGGATGACTAAGGCACAAGATTTTTGTGAGCATGTCTTTCCATGAAGAAAAAGATAAAAATTATATTTTATGGCTGTGTGGATATAATCTTTTTCTTCTGATTTTAGAAGAAATTAAAACTTTTTCATAGGCCTCTAAAAATGCTGTAAAGTCTAAGCGATATGCTTAGTGAAAAATTCAGCCCTTGCTGTGAGCCAGCAGAGTGATTGACCAGGAGTAGGAACAAGCCTTCAGTTTCTAGGCTGTCATTGATTTTCCATTCATTTCTAACAAGCTCCCAGACCTTGCCCTCTCTCAAATCCCCAGAGAGTGAAGAAGGAATACAAATTCAACACTCACTTAAAACCTGTTCCTAAGGTCACAGGTATGAAAAATTCATTCAATAAATATTTGCTCTGTACGACACTGTATGGGAGGTCGAGATATCCAAGATAAATGTCATGTAGTCCCTAGCCTGATTTCCTAACAAATAAAATAACTGTCACTAACACCGCACAAAATAGGAGATCCTTTGGATTCTTTTAAAGTTTTCCCTTCAAATACCCATTAATCTGCATATCTATCTGTCTATCTATCTATCTATCTATCTATCTATCTATCTATCTATATCTCTGGGGAATGGCCACAGTGTTTAATTACAAAAATAAATTCTGGAGAAATGGTGTAAAGTTTCTATCAGCAATTTAGATGAGGTTTCCTGCAATGTCGCATGTCCATAAGCATTTATGAATGTCTCCATTAGTCAGTGTCATTTTTACATTTCCTTTCAATCCATTTTTAGAAAACTGAATTAACAACAGTGATGGTGAGCATATAACATGTTACGATGAAAGGAAATTTCCTTCACCAAGGAACATCTTCAGTTACTATTATTGACTGTTCTTTCTGTAGAGCTAAATTCCAGCTTTGCCCAAAGAGATCTCCAAGGTTCAAGTACTCCCTCTACTTCCCGTGGAGATGTATTTCCTCAGAGGAAATGCAAGCACTGAGAAGGGAGGAGAGAAAGCAAGAGCTGAAGGAAGCCTAAAGTGTCCCCATCCCATACACTGTCACTGACTTGCCCCAGTCTTGACATCAATTCCTATGACCAGATTAAAAATACTCCTCAGGTCCTACACTGAGAGTTTGGGTTGCAGTGGAGACTTCTGCTTCTATTCCATTCAACTGCAAATTTATTGTGTTAATGCCATCGATAATATATACCTCCAATAGCATCCGCAATGCATTGCTCTAGTGTTAGGAATGAGCCAGCAGCCTCTTCTTCCCTCTTCTTGCCCCACTATTTTTATAATTTTTCTCTAGCACCTGTAGTTTGAAGAATCTCCAGCAGCACAGCCCATTTTCCCAAATAGGCAAGACCTTGGCGAGTACACAGTCAATGCTTTCATTATCTTAATTTTCTATGTAACTAGGTTCCCTTGGTCACTGATGCTTCACTCCCGTAAAACTATTCCTTTTTTTTTTCTGCCCATTCCTTAGTTCTGTCCATGACTCCCGGAGGCAAAACACAGTGTTGTTGTGAGCTCTGAAGGTTTTATTACATGACATTTATTATGCTCAGAGTAGAGTTTGAGGCTTTCACCAAAAAAAAGTTTATAATCTTAACATCTATAAGTGCTTAATTTTAACTGTCTTGCCACAACAGATTCTCATGTTTCCTATAAGCTCTCAACAGTTTGGGCTTGGGCACAGGTTTTTCTTCTGTTACCTGAGCATCCCTGGCTATGCCAGGCTGAGCAGACAACTAGAAGGTGTGGCTTAGTCTTAAAAGAGTGACAATCACATCCCTGATTTCTTTGGCAAAATCACAGGGTACTGAGACATCCTCTCTGAATCTGGTTGATGTGTGATGGTTTGGGGATTGAGGCAGACATGACCATGGACTCCAGTGAAGGTCTCCATTCTAGGGGCTGGTGACCCTGTGAGATACATTCTCTGAGTCTGATGACTAAAGGAAGCAGATAATGACACTAGAAGCTGCTCTTGCAGGCCCCTCTTCAGTCAAGTCAACATCTAGGCTGAGCAGCACAGCACCAATCAAGGTATGTATGAGTGTATAGGAGGTAGGAGGTGTTATCATATGGGTTCCTGGAAAAGTCCAGAGAGGGGCCTAGGTCATCAAGTGGACCCTAATCAAAGGGACAAACAGAGAAAAGTCTCTGTTTGAACAGAAAACATACCTGTAATAGTTTTTTGTTTGTTTAACATATCACTAGAGATCCAACCTCAAGAGTTTCTGGTTTAATTGACATGGGCTGGAGCCCAGGCAGGAACATTTAAGAATATTCCCTAGGGCAGGTTAGAAGGAAACCTATGGGTTATAGCTACATACATTTTGATAAATTTATATGTATTTAAAAATGTATACAGATGAAAAGATGTGTGTGTTTCCTCATAGGTTAATATGAATATTTTTCCTTTTTGTTCTCTGAGAGAGCCTAGAAACATGACACCCCAGTGGCAGTTGATAGTGAGAATGTGCTTCAGTGATAAAGGGAACTAAAACTGAGGCAACAGCATGAATTTATAAGCAAAAGTTTTGAGAAGGCAGAGACGATGAATAAGGACTTCAGCTTGCGGAGAATAACAGTGGAAGGGTCCACAGCTCTATGGAGAAAAAATCAGACTGACCTGTTATATCCAAAGGAAAAGGGCAGGCTTTTACAGGGTGGCTGGGGTGGGCTAGGGTCTAGTTGGTTGTTTTGCTTTTGGTTTTGTACGGTGGCCATGAGATGTTCTTATTGCCTGAAAGTATTATTGCTACTTGTAGAGGGGAAGAAAGCAGCCTCAGTTATGTGGAAGGTCTTCTGGAATCCAAAGAAGGTTTGGGACAATGACTGGACCCACTGAGGGAGTCTGGAGCAGGACTCTAGAAGCTAGGAATTGAATGTCACTGTAATTGCTTATCTTGGTGTTCTTAATCTTGAAGGGGTTAAATAGGTTAGGTAAATTTACAGTTAATAAACCTTGTATGATCAGTTTATTTTCAGACCGTCAGTCACTCCTTACATAATTAACATTCCTACATGCAGTGCCCAGCAAGGATCCAACCCAAAGTTTGAAAGTAATAAAGGAGACAGGTTCAAAATGAAGGCTGTAATACCAGGGTTTGTCCGGTTTCCAGTTACCCACTGGGCATCTATAAGCCTAAGTGAAGAATCACCCGTGTTAGCAAAAGCATCTTTTAAGTCCCAGATCACCTCAGAAGAAAACAGAGATCATGTTTTTAATGAGTAACAGATCAAGAACCCAGGAATTCATTTCTCCTCTTTCTATGCTGATCCCTAACAGCTTTATTTTCTCAACTATTTATTCTTGGAGGTAAAGGGCAAAGGCTTTCTGCATTTAATGATGCACCTGGTTTTTTAGGGTGATGAAATTTTGGGGAGATAAGTAAGGGGTAGGGAAGAACGCATCCCATACTTTTAATGGGTAGTAGGCCCTGAGTTAAGGCCCTCCTTTTTGACCCCAGAGTGCTCTCTGAATTGCTTCAGTATAGGGAGCACATGAAACCCAGACCTTCTTATCACCATGCTCCAGGTGGAGGAAGCAAAGGTCTCTGCAGAAATGATAAATTCTAAGGCCTGAAGCTTGGAGATTACAAGACAAATCTGGAGCATCTTCGTTAGTTCCAAGGTCCCCCTTATTCATGGGACATAGGCTGTAAGAACCACAAAGTATACCAAACCTAGTATTCTGTACTTTTTTATAATATATAGGTCTAGGACAAAGTGGTTTTTTTTTTTTTTTTAAGTACTGAGAATTGAACCCTGGATCTTCACATTGAGCTACATTCCTATCCCTTTTTAAAAAAAATTTTTTGAGATAGTATTTTGACAAATCACCCAAGCAGGACTCAAACTTGCAGTCCTTCTACCTCAGCCTCCCAAGCGCTTGGATTATAGGTGTGTGCCTCCACAATCAGCTTAAAGTTTAATTTATAAATTAAGCACAGTAAAGTTTAATTTATAAATTAAGCACAATAATATATACAGTAGAACAATGATAACAATGTATACTGTAATGAAAGCTATATGAATGTGCACACACTCTCTCTTAAAATATCTTACTGCACTAACACAATGCCTATGTGGTGAGATGAAATGAATGAGCTTTGTCACAGAGTGTTAGGCTACTACTAGGGATCACATGAACACAAACATTATGATACTGCCACTGCTGAGATCAGATGACCACAGTGGCTATTAGTGACTCATAGGCAGGCAGCCCATCCTGGGTGGACGCGCTAGACTAAGAGATGGTTCATGTATGGGGTGGGATGTAGTAGGATGGTGAGCAGTTTCATCCCACTACTTAGAATGGAGGCCAATGTAAAACTTGAATTGTTTGTTTCTGGGATTTTCTATTGAGCATTTTATGATTGCAGTTGACACCAAGTAACTGAAACTATAAGAAATGAACCCTGAAATAAGGGGGAGACTACCAAAAAGTGAGAAAGGCGGGTGTGGGAAGTAAGCAGATGTCAAAAGGAAATTGGGGTCAGCCTGGCAAAGCTCCAATGGCCAAAGCTGGAACCATTTGAACAACCAAATAAACAATGACAGCACTGGACAATAACCCAAAGCATAAAATAAGTATACTTGATGTTAGTATACCTGATGTTAGTATATGACTGAACAAATAAATAAATAACAAATGGGGGACCAGGGAAGATCTTCCTTAAAGAAAGAATTTCAGTCAATGAATATAGAAGAATAAGGGCAATAGGAGGTCACCTTTAGGCTTCAGAATAATAAATGGTGCACATGAGGTTTGTAGATGAATGTTAAAATCAGTGGGGAAACAGGATACATGCATAGCCCCAAAGTAACTCTCAAAATATTGATTAGCTGTTGTGATAATTTTAACACTTGACAGCTTTTTGATTGTTTTGTTTTTCTGGTATGGGAGATTGAACTCAGGAGCTCTCCATCACTGAGCCACACCCCCCACCCCTTTTTATTTTGAGGCAGGACCTCCTAAATTGACCAGATTGACCTTCAACTTGAGATCTCCCTGCCTCTGTCTCCAAAGTAGCTGAAATTGCAGGCATATGCCTTGCATCCAACCACATCACATTTTTTGCTTGTTTATTCCTCCAAATAATGCGACTTAATTCTTTTCCACCTGAATATAGGCTGCACTTTGTGATCCACTGACTGATATGTATTGAAAGGGACACACAATGATTCACAGTAGAGAAATCTAGGAGCCACCACTTTGACCAAGTGGCTGTGGGGAACCTCAGCAAGGATGAGCCCTGTCACTGTTACATGAAACCTGATAAAATGCAGCAAGAAGAGGCTTAGAACCTATGTGGTTCCCTTCCCCCAACTCATAGCCCCAGGTTAGCCCTGAGTGAGTATCAGACACCCTGCAGGGTACCCCACTTCTCACTAGTGTCAAGGCTGAGAGATCTCATAGGCTGGATATCTAGGAGACACGCCAAGTCAAGACAATATGATTTCCTCACTTGGATCCTGGATTCAGCAACATGAATAGAAAAAAAAAACATACAGTTTGAATGAAGTCTATAGTTATTAATGTACCCAAATTGATTAGTTAGTTTTCACAAATGTTTTCCAACTAGGTAAATCAGAGGAGGCTGGTGAAAGATACTCAGGAACTCTATCTGTTACCTTTACAACTAACTCCTCTGGAAACAAAATCATTTCAAAATTGAAAGAGTTGACATATAAAAAGGAAAAACTTTCAAACTATTTATCAGGTAATTTCAGTGAACCATGAGAATTGAGAAGGCTCATTCTAAGTAAAGGCAGAAATTTGAGCTGAATCACAAAGAGATAAAATACCATCTGACTTCTGACGGGTCTGATGAGCATTGTGTGATGAGAGCTTTTTCTATGTGGGACAGAGTAAGGGATGGTGGAAAATGAAAGGAGGGGCATTTGGATCAGACTATGAACAGTCTTTTATACCATGTAGAACAAGAACTGGGTATTTTTGTGCTGTTGGTCTTGAGAAGCCATTCAAATTTTTTAAATGAAGGATAATTGGATTTTATATTTGAGGTTACTTTTTAAATAATTCTGTTACTTAACTGCTTCATAACAGTAAGGAATCCTTTAGGATGGCATAATGGCTCATGCTTATAATTCCAGCACTCTGGGACCTGAGGCAGAAGGATCAGAAGTTTGATCCCAGCTTGTGTCACTTAATGAAACCGTACCTCAAAAAAAAGTTTTTTTAAAAAGTTGGCACTTAAGCTCAGAGCAAAGGCCCTGGGTTCAATGTCTAGTATAAAAAAATAAAAATAAAAAGGAAAGAAGAAAACAGTAACTATCATTTAAAAACTGTACAAATGTATTTTTGAAGGATGTATGATACCATAAGCAAAAATATTTTGAAAAATATCTGTGATTTTCTTGGAGCATTTCTGCACTGTGTCACATTATCCTTAGGTATGCTGATCAGAGTCTAGGAAGAGTTAGGATGGTCATAGCAGAAATGCAATGAGGAAAAAAAAAAGCTGAAGATAAGCCTCCTACAGATAAAATGGGATTTCTTTTAGGGAGTAGTATACAAGCAAGGCTGAGCCAAGGCAGACAGCATAGACCAGGAATGAGAGGTAATGTAACTCTGGACCAGAAAGAAGACCGGCTCTACCTCCAGTCCCAGCACTGACTTTACAGCAGCTACTTCTAAACTTTTGTAGAAGTAAAGATTTATTACAGGCATGATCTTCCACTGAGTCTTCAGGACACTGTTCCTGGGGAGAGAATTGGGTGGGATCATACAGTCCATGATTCTATGCACTCCTAATGCCTGGAATGCGTGAACAGGGACCAGGAAAACTCAGTTTCCTAGTGGTACAAGACTCCCTGCCCTCAGGAAGCTTGAATCCTGTTACTCACAGGCATTATCGGTGATAAAGCTAGACAGCTGGTGTGCATGCTGGGCATGTGTCTTACCTGCAAACAGGGTTGTCCTTATAGTAGAAAATAAACCCACAGGGAAACAAAGGCTTTCTCCTAACAACAAATTTACAGTGAGTATAGCTGCATTGCCCCATGTCCTGTGTAACTGTTCAAAATATTCATGAATATTTCATCAACTAGTTAACTAGAATTGAGTACAAAAATACAACAGAATACTATGTAATCAGAACATATGATGGTAGAGACATATAATTATGACTTGGATAGATTTTTATAAATATTTTAAGAAAAGAGAAATAAATTACATATGAGTATGATGTAGTTCATGAAAATAATATTACAGAAATTTGAGCATGATACTGTGAAAGAAAGAAAGAAAGAAAGAAAGAAAGAAAGAAAGCATTCATATATTGTAAGATTTGAGGTCATGTCTATAATAATTTTGTATTTACTCAGTTTATATTTCATAAAATTTTATTCTGTTTTATGTAGGTTTAAGCAATAAATACAAAAGCAGTACATGTTTTAAGTGCTGAATATTTTCTTTTGTAATATTTTTCAGGATATCTCTTTGCCTGAAAAGTTCTTCCCCATCCCAGATTCAAATAATCAGCTACTTGATCTTTATTTTGTAGCTTAATTATTTATATAAAATTCTTTGGTTTATCTGAAATTTACTCTGTTGTATGATACAGAATGATGATTTAAATTATATGTTTCCCAAATAGCTAAGCACCTTTTAAAATACTATTAAATTTTTATGTCTGTTGACTCAGTCCTGCTGCCTAATTGTTGGACCAGCTAGAGATTCATTTTTTCAGAATAACTTGAGGCAGTTTACTCTTCACTGATTGCTGGAATCAGTTCATGGAAAAATTAAAACTTCTGGCAACTATTATTAGCCCTCTCACCTGGCTTTGCACCTGTGTTTCTTCCCTGTTCCTGGCTTCAGTGAGCTGCTTAACGACCTTGTCTTCCCCGAAGTGGTCTCAATACTTTAAATTGCAGGCCTTGAGTAACGGTAGGAGGAAGTGTTGATTTGGAGTGCAGTGACTGTGGCTAGCTCCTGGAGAAGCCGCTGGACATTAGACAGGTAACTGACAGATGATCAGCACAGAAGGCGCCAAGTCTGTGGATTTGCATGAGACCCAATCTCCCATGCAGATCAGGGGCTTATTAGACACTTACATTAATAAAACTTCTCCTGGAATGGGATAGACACTTGACTAATATGTTTAATCTCTGGGCAATTGTAGTTTGCAACTGACTTCATGACTAGTTTTCCTGAATGGTTTTAGAAAGTGTGTTGGGGAATGGAGAGATGAATCAGGTATCTTTCTGGCCAATTGCTTTCTTAATCCAGAAGTTCAGTAATTCTTTTCATACTTAAATTATTTATTTCCTTTGAATCCATCCTTTAGAAAGCTTGTTATTCTTGCTGTTCCAATAACCATTAATACCTTTGTAAAACACTACAGTGCTTTGCTTCCCTATTCATGAACTTGGAAAATTTCCCCTGGTGTTTTTGCTTAAAAGATAAGTGCATTTAAACTCTTGTAGCCATTGTAAACACATTGAAATCTAACCATATCAAGGGGGGAAAAGGAAAAGTTTCCAAATTCAAAATGATAATACTCTTTCATTTGTTAGAGCCCTCTCTTACTTAAAATACTGCTTCAACATAAGCTTTCCTCAAAACTAACTTTTTATTAAAAAGTGTTCTGTCCTAATACTAGTCTAATTTTTTACCTGTCTTCAACAACTATATCTTATTCTAGCATAAACTGCCAAAACTAAACCATCAGCACAGCAATGGTATTGCCTCAGCAAGCTTTCCTACACCTTATGGCTATTTTTATTCTGAATGGAATGTATTTCTCATTAGTTAATTAATCTTTTCATGGAATTTCTTCTACACTATTTATCAAAACAACTGTACTCTGCTCTGATCACTCTCTATAAGTGATTACAGATAAGCACATTTTAATGCAGTTCTGAATGTTCTACTCTAATATGTTTTCTGTCAAAAATAAGAAGCTGAATCAACCTGCCCCCAGGACTACCGAGTCCAGATTTCAAAATGCATGTATAATTGCATGGCATTTGATTCTCCTGGCTGTGCAGTGATTCAAATTTGCCTTCTAAAGGATCAGAAAAATAAAAGAATTCCTAAATTATCTTGCTGTCTCAGATCAATGGTGTGCTTCCTCCTTCTCAACCAAATGCTGAGAAACTTATGTTAGGTGGAAAATTTGCTTCAGCTGTTACCTCTGGCAATACGCTCCATCCTCCATGGCTACTAACAAGTGTCCCACTTGGTCTTGTTCAAGGTACCTATCCAGGGCTCCATCTACCCCATGAAATATATATATCCTTGCCTCTGTTCCTGAGCCTGGCTCCATGTCCACCTAGTACAGTCTGGCTTATTTGAGGTCTGCTAATGAGGTCAGAAATTATGTTAATGGGCATGCTTTCAAGGCCACAAGGCATGCCAGAGGTAGATTTGGATTTACTTCTTAAAAATAAATATAATGAGTTTCCCCTTCATTTATAAAGACTAAAAAATAAAAAATATAATGCTAATACTAGCATTAAAAGTAAAAGCCACAGAAAGCTATAGAGCTAGACTTGTGTGCTATTCATTTTCTTCTTGAGGCACGGGAAATTTTTCACTGGAACCTATTGCTCTGGTTGTTGATAAGAATAGTTAGTTGCTTTTATGTTTACATTTGTGGGCATGAATGTCTCTATGAATGGCTTAGGGCAGTCCTGCTCAAAGTATGGTCTACAACCTGGTACTGGTGCAAGAGAAGTGCAAATATTGAGAGATGATATGATAGTGGCAAGAATGTGCAGCAGCTGAAACTCTCCATTTTACATTGGTGATAGAAATGCAAACTGTACAGTCACTTTGGAAAACTATAAGTTAGTTTCTTACAGAACCAAGAAAATTTATGTACCATACTTTTCATACAAGCCAGAAATCCTGTTTTGATATAGCTGCTCAAGGGAAACAGCAGCAAAGCTCTGTATGCAGCAGCATTGTTTACAAATGCCAACAATGGGGAACAACCCAAATCTCTACTTACAAAGTATAGGGTTTCCATGTTATGGAATAGTCTATAGCAAGAAGGAATGGAACAATAGGTGTGAGCACGTGGATGAATATCAAAGTCATTAGTGAAACAAGTCAGACACAAAAGACTGCACCCGTGCCGTGTGATCCCATTTATGTGAAATTCTACTACAGGTAAAATTACTGTGTCAGAAAAGAAATAATCTAGGTTGGGAGACAAGGTGAAGGTGATACACTGCAAAGGGCCATGAGGGAACTCTTTAGGATGATGGAACTTTTTTATCTCTTGACATTGTTGGGGATTAAATGGCCGCATACAGTCATCAAAATTCATCAAATATTGCACACATGGTAAATAAATTTTATTGTATATAAATTAAACTTCAATAAAACTGGAAGGAAAGATATGTTCCAAGTGAAGGACATATTTCTGAAACAGGATAGTTTGAAGGGAAGAAATAAAATTTCACTGGGCCCAATAGGAAACAATTTTGAGCCACAATCAATAAACCTGATGTGGAATATTTTTATTTTATGTCAATCACTATGAGTTCTGAGATCCCTTTGTAACACAAATGAAGGAGGTCAGGACTAACACCCAATTTCCATCTTGCCTATCATGTTAGATGCTTGGGGTCAGCAAGCACTGTTAAACTTGGGGTATAATTTGAATCTTGGCAATAATGTGTAGTACACATCTCTAGAGCAAGCCTTAAGAGTATGGTCTGCCCTTCTGAAAACAAAATGTCATTCTTACTATAGCCTTTATTTTATTTTCCTTTTTACCAGCACCTCAGAGATTAGCATCGACAATTTAATGTTTATGTCAGTGAATCAAAGCTGTTCCTATGGCAACACTTCTAATTCTCAGGAACTGCAATTGACGTCAATTTACTATTAATGGAAGACAGAACAAAAGCAAGCAGGCAGAGCAAAAAAATCTTTAGTGCCCAAGACCGACTAGTAGAATATTGCAGAAGGGGAATGAATGTGTCTTACATGAAGATTTTAGTGTACAGTAGGCAATCAGGTTATTCAGCACATAGGCCCTCCATGCTCAGGTGTATAAAATGAAATCATAGGTGCATAGAGTCTTTCTGCTAAGATATACCTTAAAGGTCATCTAGCACCTCTTATTTGTCATTGTAGCACTTGGGCCATTTTATTTTGGGAATAAATCCACTACTTAGGCATGCCACTTCCTTATTTGGAAAGCAGTAATATTTAAAAATTTCAGTTTCTATGCCTTTTCTATGTTTATAATTTATTCTGTACCTGGAGTCTTCATTCCCTGGTCCTTGAATTTTCCACATCCCTCCCATGACAGGAAAAGCATTTTTTCATTATTGTGTTTACTAAATCATCAGCATTTGTAATAAGTTTCTTTTTGACTCAGAGGCTATTTGAGAATATTTAAAAAACTCTAAGTATGTGATTTGCCAGTATTTTATTTCTAGGTTTTATTCAATGTGGTTATTTGTGCTTCCTAGAACTATACTGAAGTTTTTTCAGCATCCTAATGTGATATCATTGGAAATACTTCAGAATAATTTGAAGAATGCAAACAAGGTAACAAAGTAATATAAATTATACTTATGTATACCTCTTAATTATTTAATTACCTTTGATCTCTTAACTTTCCCTTTACTTATCAAAAAATCATAATTATTGAAGTTAAAATTTAACAGTTTTTGCTACATGTATTCTCTTTATTTAAAGAATTCCTCAACTAATTTTAATTACTTAAATGTACTAATTTTAAATGTGTTTTAAAATTTGTGTATCTATATCAGTTTATGACAGTAAAACTATCAAGTTACTGAAGAAAATTCCTATATATGAATGCCACATACTCTCTTAAATGTGAAATATCTTCATTTCTGCCTAATAAAAATGTTGCTCTCCATTTCTATGACCTAAAGAGTTCTTATTATCTTTAAACCTTTTTTCTTTGATATACATAGATGTGAGTATCTCAGATCAGACATTAATTTTTTTTGCTCAATTTGGATCTTATTAAATAGTAATTTAACTGGTTTGGAGTATAATTCATTTTTGCCTGTCAATATCTTTTATGCAAATACTAATGCTTTCCTGGTGTTTTTCATTTGCTACTTATTCTTGATTTTTCACTTGTTTTCAATCCATGAAATTTAGAATGTACATATTCTATTTTTATCCACAATTCAAAGACAAATTGATGTATACGAACCACCATCTGGTAGTTTTCCCAATTCAGTATTTCAAACATATCCACTCCTTCCAGCCAGTGCATTGGAAATTTTTTTTACATTATCTGTACTAGCAGTACAAATTTCTAGGTTTTTTTAAAAGGGAAATAAAACTGTACCATTTTCCAGTTTGGTCAGATTAACATTTAGACTATCTCTACTGTGCTTGTCCCATCCACAGTGACAAAGTACCTTAACATACATTTAACTTAATATTTTTATACTATTACACATCAAAAATAAAACGATACTTACCCAATACATAAAATATTTGCCATGCATTTTGACAGTTTAAACTACATGAACTGAAAATTTTAGATATATCTTACAAATCAATTTTTCATTTAGTTATATTATCTTATATGTGACAATTTTAAACTTCATGCTTCTTAGCTAGTTTTAATGATTACCATCAAATATTTCGTAGATTTTTTTCTTTACAATTTTTAAATTTTTCTATTGACTATAGTAAATCATTTGGCAAATTTTTCAGAGGAGGTCCTTGGTCAATAGACTTTATAATGCTTTGATATTGAGAATGTCTTCCAGTTTCCTTCATTTAAAAATATTAATTTGGCAGGATATATTATTCTTTATTCAAAATTATTTTCCCTTAAAACTTTGTAGATGTTGTTTTGTTGCCTTCTGACATTTGGAACTGCAAGAAAAAAAAAACTGAGGTCAATCTGACTTTTGCTCCTATAGGTAACCTACTTTCTCTATCTGGATATTTGTGATATTTTTTTCTTTGTCACTGAAATTTTAAAAAGTCACCAAGATGTGTCTAAGTAGTGGTTTCTTTTCATTAAATCTGAAAGGTACCCAGTGAGACTTTTGCATCTGTAGGCCTGCTTTGTTCTTCAACTCTGAAAGTTTGCAATGAGTTCCTTAATTATTGTTTTGCCTTCATTTGCTCTGTCCTGTATTTCAGATTTCTATCAAGTATAGATTGCGTCTCTAGGACAGGACTTCTACATCACACTTTTTACCCTCTTTTCATCTCTTCATTGAGGAGGCATTTTCTTGATTATTCAGCTCTATTCCTTTCTTCTGAATTGGGGCATTACAACCTTTTCAATGACTTTTCTTCAAAACTGGGTCCAAAAACATGATCTTCCCAAGCACAGAAGTTGAAAAACATCTAGCACCTCTTGTTTTTAAATTAAAAAACTAAGTCTCAGAAAAGGGAAGGATTTAATTAAAGTCATTCAGCTGGTAAGGGCCAGAACCAGTACGCAGATTTCTAAGCTTGGGGTTTTCTTTACTCACAGCTTGATATTATCCTGCCTATCTTTTAAGTCCAGTGGTTGAGGCTCAGTTAAGTACTCTTATGGAAATCTATTGTGCTGAATACCAGGAGTTTCTTAACCTGACTGATCAACAGAGACTGAGACTATCAATTATGGCTAAGCACAGCCACTTCCTATAACCAAGAGGTAAAATTAAAAGCCATGTAGCAAGCCTGTATATGTCAAGATTCAACTGCCAGAAACAGAACCTACCCTCAGGAATTTATGCAGAATGGAATTTAATATAGGAAATTGTCTGTCTTTCCATGAGGAAACTCATGGAAGGACAAAGGAGAGGGCTATAGAGTAGGCCTCCAGGAATGACACCCAGCACTGTACTCTGCATGCACTGACCCCTGAGATTTCCCCAAATGTGGGAAACTGAACCACACAATTTGTGGTAGTGGGGGACTGCATTCACGCTCCATAATTAAAAAAAAAAAAAAAAGAATGATACCCAGAACACTCTAGAACTGAGCTACCAGGGAGGCAACCCCATCTGTTCCAACCACAAAGGCAGAAAATTCAGAGAGTGCCAACTTCTGCCTCTAAGTAAATGCCAGTACAAATAAAATCCATGAGACCCATGATTAAGTAGAAGCCACTGTTACCCACAACATCCTCAAAGCTTGAGGCCTGACCATGAACCACTCACTCCAAGGGGGGAAAACAAAAATCAGACTCTGCAACCATACCTAACATGAGAAAACAGTCAGAAAGCAACAGGAAGATGTCTTGACCTAACTTCCACCTCCAATTTCCAGTAACCTCATCTCATTGGCAGGACCTGATTTGTACCCAGAACCTTACCTGCAAGGAAGTATGGGGGTGCAATTTTATTTTAAGGTTTCCAATTGCTACTTTTCTGGAAGGTGTGCTAAAATGAAGAAGAATAAATGCTAAGTATCCATTGACTGTATCATGGTGAAGAAATTCACTTGAATGTAACTTAATTAGCTAATATTAACATAAATCCACAATAATTTGCATCATTACTTTGAGAAGCATAATATTACTTTGAGTATAAAGAATGAAGTCAAAGAATGCCCTGACTTACCTCCAAAGGGAAGGAATAAAATGTGAACCAGTCGTATGAGAAAGTATTTGGCAGAATGGATTAAAAATTTTAAAGCATATGGTCTACAACTCAGAAATTCTACCTATCTTTTTCTAACTCTGAGAAACAATTGCACATGTGCACAAGAAACCATGTGCAAGCATGTTAATTTCAAATCACTTGCAGTGGCAAAAATAATAGTGGTGCCATAATATTCATCACTAAGATAAAGACTGAATAAGCAAAAGGAAAAATCTCACAAGAGACTTTAATGTAGCAAGTGAAAGGTATTGTCATTAAGAAGTCTCCAGGACATAATGTAGAATGAAAACAAATTATAATATATATGGTATGATGTTATTTCTATTGGCTAGAAGAGAACAGCTCACAAAACAATTAAAATTTTATAGGTATATATTTCTGCCACTTGACTGATTGTGAGGCAATCCTACATGAATAATTTACTAAGAAAATTGTTAGCACCAATTTTTAAGCTCATGAAGCCTCAGACAGAAACAGGGACATAAAGAAGGCAGAGTGATAAGACACCAACTAACTACAAGCTTTAATGAGAGAAAGAATGACATAGTATCTTTAAATGAGTACTAAAGTGTTAAGTAATATCTTGGGTTGAAAGCTACAAAAAGCTGATTATTTTGGAAATTTTCTACCTAGCAAAGAAGGAAGAATATAACAGTAAATTCCTCATGTACCTATCACCCATCTTCAATAGTTACCAACTCATGACAAATCTTTTTCTGATCTGCATGTCACCCAGTTCTCTCTCCTTCAGATGATTTTGAAGCAAAGTCCAGATATTATATAATCCAGAGTTAATTTGTCAATCATTTCAAATTATCTGTCTAAAAAATAAAAACTCTTTTTTTCTTTTTTTTTAGTTTTTTTTATTTAAAGAAAAAAAATGAAACAAAAAGGGTAGAAATAATACATAATTTAAAAAAAAACAGTAAGAAATCACTAGTTGATAATTACATATTTTCCTCTTAGAAGTAGTTGTTCAAGTTACAAAAGTAAAGCCTACAAAGTGGACATTTAAACAGTGAGACTGCAATGAGTTCTGTTCACCTATCCAACAAAACTTAGTAATATGGTTATCAATCCTACACACTTAAACATACATGCAGTTATATCCTTTAGAATACTTTCTGTTCCTCTTTTTTTTTTACAGTAGCTATAATCAATTCTTGTAAACTGTTTAGAAGTTCTACACATGTATAAGTCTCTACAGGTATACCTAGCCTTTCTGTATTAAAGGAAAAAACAAATCAAAACAAGTCAACAAAACAAATTCCTAGAAAAACACGAAATGAAAAGGAAATATAAGACCACAATACTAGGTGATCTACAGTAGTTACTATGATGTCTCTTGTTATTTTCAATAAAATTGTCTATATCATTAGGCATAGTATAATCAAACTAATATTCTCCAATAGGAGTTGACATAATGCCTTGCATAAAGGTTTGGTAAATGTTTGGTTCAGGTAATATATTGGTTATTTATTTCTGCCTAAGTGGCTTCAAACAGCAGCTCACAAATGAGAGATTGAGTGGATTTAGCTGGACCAATCTGTTCTATGTTAGTGGCAGAGCTGCAGTTGTTCAAAGGCTTTACTTGGCTGAGGTGTCTAAGATGCTTCAGTCAGATGGCTGGTGCTTGAGTCTTCTGTTAGTTGGAAGCTCAGTAACAGCCTCAGTTCTTTTTCGTGGAGCCTTCCATGGTAGTTTGGGCTTCATACAGTGTGGCAGCTGGATTCTCAGAGGGAGAGAATCCCACATGCATGAATGTTGAATCTGGGAATTTCTTTTTATTTTATTTTAGCAGAAAACAAAACAAAACAGAAAAAAAGGGAAGCAATAATACAAAATTCAAAAAAAAGATATAAAATAAACACTAAGAAATCACTAGTTGACAAATTACATACTGTCAACTTAGAAATAGTTGTTCAAGTTACAGAATTAAAGCACACAAAGTGGACGTTCAAACTGTGAAACTGCAAACAGTTCTGCTCAACGATCTAACAAAAACATAGTAATATGGTTATCAATCCTACACACTTAAACATACATGCAGTTATATCCTTTACAGTACTTTCTTTTCCTCTCTTTTTTACAATAGAAATTACACATTTTGGGTTTTATTACTCCTACATTTCTTATTACTTTTTTTAGTTGATAAATTACACATTGTCCTCTTAGAAATAGTTGTTGAAGTTACAAAATTAAAGCATACAAAGTGGAAATTCAAACAGTGAGACTGCAAACAATTCTGTTCAATGATTTAACAAAAACTTAGTAATGTGGTTATCAATCCTATACTCTTTTTTCTTTTTTTTTATTTTATTTAAAGAGAAAAGCATGTAAAGGGTAGAGGTAATAGAGAATTACAAAAAAAGATAAACAATAAGAAATCACTAGTTAAAATTACATATTGTCCTCTTAGAAATATTTGCTCAAGTTACAAAATTAAAGCATACAAAGTAGATAGTCAAACAGTGACAGCATAGAAAGCTATGTATGCATGAATATCTGTATGTATTTCTATACTTTCTGTATTACAGGGAAAAACAAAACATAGCAAGACAAAACAAAACAAATTCCTATAAAAACATGAAACCAAAAAGTCATATAAAACCACAGTACAAGGTGATCTACAATGATTGCTATGCTTTTTCTTATTATCTTCAATTGAATTGTCTATATCATCAGGCATAAATGAATATAGCAGTATAATTGAATATAGCAGTACATAAAAATATTAGTAAAAATAAAACATTGTAGACAGTATAAAACTTCAAAGGCAGGTAATAATCAAACTAGAGTGGATATTCTAGTGAATCTTGTCATCTTCAGTGCAGTTGCCTATACTCTCAGACCTGATACTATCAATCATAACAGTTTTGAATAAAATCTATCAATACAAAACAGCAATCCAACAAATCAGATTCGATTACGATCAGTCATGGTAAAACAGTGTAGGTTATGCCGAGCTTTAGATTAAGTTACTAGGAAATTAAGGTTGATTACCATACTATATCCTGCTATTTTCGGGATTACTGTCTGTGCCCTCAAATCTAGTACAGGTAGAATGACTGGAACAGAATATAATACATCTAAGCAGAGTAGTGTGAGTAATGCGGGTTTTAAATCCTGGTGCACTATTAACAATATAGTGTCAAGGCCATCTATGTTAGAGATTCTAGCCACCCTTCTCTGCCTCATTTCTGCTATGCTATTTTTCTGCCTTTGTTTGTCTCCTTTTCTCCTTCATTCTACTTCCTGCCCCACTCATTGAGGCCTTTCTGCCACTGTTCCTAAAATCCTGGTATTTTTTTTCTCTCTCTCTAGAATGTCTTTCAGTATTCTCAGTAGGGTTGGATTGGTGGTCACAAACTCCTCCAGTTCCTCTTTGTCATGGAAACATCTTGTTTCTCCATCAACTTCTAGTGACAGTTTTACAGGGCACATCTGGGCTGGAGGTTATTTTCTTTCAGGGCTTGTAACACTTCACCCCAACCTCTTCTTGATCTGATGGTCTGTGTTGAGAAGTCAGCCATGATTCTGATGGGCTTACCTTTGTAGGTAATCTGTTTCTTTTCTCTGATGGCTTTTAATATTCTCTTTTTATAATTTTAATATTCTCTTTTTATAATGAATTTCTGGTATCTTAATCATTATATGTCTGGGTGTAGATCTGCTTTGGTTGTAGGTGGCTGGAGTTCTGTATGCCTCACACAACCGAATGTCATTTTCTTTTCCCATGCTTGAGAAGTTTTCCTTAATTATTTCCATGAATAGCCTTTGTAATTCACCTGTACGTATTCCTGCTTCTTCGTTCACATTTCTTATTCTTAAATTGTAGATTCTCTTGTCATCTTCTAGCCTTTGTATTGTTACTGCCTGTTTCCTTGTTATTTTTAAGAGATCTTTCCTTTCATGATCACACACTGCAAACTTGTCTTCAAGTTTTGATAGTTCATCCTTAGTTTCTTTTAAGGAGTTTTGCCAGCATTCAATGGAGTTTTTAATTTCCTGGTAGTTTCTTTGAATCTGCTTCATATATTCTATATTTTCTTTATATTCTTTATCAAATGCTTCTCTCCTTTTTTTGTGTTCCTCCCTTCTTCCGTCTGTATCATCCTGATAGAAGCTTCCTGAGAGCATTTCTTTTATTACTCTACTCATATATTGCTTTACCTGATTTAATATTTCAGTTTTGAGCTCATCTACAAGGTCCCGAAGATATCTCTTAATGTCCATTGAAGCCATGTGTGACGCTGCATGTTTGCCGCCCTCAGTCTCCCTTGTTTTTCCTTCTCCTGGATCAGTGCTCTCAGGGTTCTGGGCTGGGGGCCTCCCCCTGCCTCTCTCTCCTGCCATGGCCCTGGCTTCCTCCACGCGGGTTACAGTACAGGTCCCAGCCCCCTTCCCTGTTGGCCACATTTCCTATGAAGCACGCTGGTGAGGGAACTCTGCCCTCTCCCGTCTGCTCTTGTCACATAGATGGCCTTGATACACTATATTGTTAATAGTGCACCAGGATTTAAAACCCACATTACTCACACTACTCTGCTTAGATAGATTATATTCTGTTCCAGTCATTCTACCTGTACTAGATTTGAGGGCACAGACAGTAATCCTGAAAATAGCAGGATATAGTATGGTAATCACCCTTAATTTCCTAGTAACTTAATCTAAAGCTCGGCATAACCTACATTGTTTTACCATGACTGATCGTAATCGAATCTAATTTGTTAGATCACTGTTTTGTGTTGATAGATTTTATTCAAAGCTGTTATGATTGATAGCATCAAGTCTGAAAGTATATGCAACTGCACTGAAGACGACAAGATTCACTAGAATATCCACTATGGTTTGATTATTACCTGCCTTAGAAGTTTTATACTGTCTACAATGTTTTATTTTTACTAATATTGTTATGTACTGCTATGTTCGATTATACTGCTATATTCAGTTATGCCTGATGATATAGACAATTCTACTGAAGATAATAAGAGACAACACAGTAATCATTGTAGATCACCTTGTACTGTGGTTTTATATAACTTTTGGTTTCATGTTTTTATAGGAATTTGTTTTGTTTTGTCTTGCTATGTTTTGTTTTTCCCTCTAATACAGAAAAGATAGAAACACATGTAGAGACTCATGCATGTGTAGCTGTTTACACTCTCACTGTGTGAATATCTACTTTGTATGCTTTAATTTAGTAAGTTGAACAACTATTTCTAAGAGGATAATATGTAATTTATCAATGAGTGATTTCTTACTGTTTATCTTTTTTTTGAAATTCTGTATTATCTCAACCCTTTACATGTTTTTTTTCTCTTTAAATAAAAAAAGAAGAAAATAAAAGAGGGCTGCAAAGTCCTGAGTTAAATAGTGAGTCAAGAGTGGGACATCAGAAAAGGGTGAGTACTCAGAAACTAATACCAAAAGTCACAGGACAGAGCCAAGGAATCTGCAAACTATGGAGATGAAAACATGAATGAATGATTGGAAGTGATGGAAGTCTCTAGAACAATATGTGGGGCAGTAGTGTCACTCATGTCTGTATTTACTGTGCCCAAATGGGCCAAGGTTTGGATGGGGCAGTCGGGAACTGGAACCCATTTCAATATGCTGGTTAGTATAGAACCCAAGTGCATCCTTTATTTCCTGAGTCATTGCTGCTCTGGAATCGTCACAGGACACCTGTTAGTCTGTCCTGCAGCCACACCCATCCTGCTTTCCCCAGGAATAGCCATCAGGGCTGGTTGGAAAGGGCAGCATCTTTTCTTGGTGCTCTGGGGAACATAACATCACTTCTTGCTGCTCTCTATGAGGAGCTATTCCTGATGAGGCAGTCCTGCTGGTGACTTCTGAATTTGTGCATTTAGCAAGAAATTTTCTGTATTTAGTTAGGAGTTTGGAAGACATGCTCCTAATTACACGCCACATTGCTATTCGGTAACTGTCCCCATTTAATTTGTATTACAGTAACCACTCAAGGAAAACCAAATTGAAAAATGCAGAAACCTGGATTTGTACAAAACAAAGAAATATTAAAGATGTTCAAGGTGGCAAATGTACTACTTATTTAAACAAAATTTTATTTTTTATTACACCCAGCACCCGGAGGACCTATGCATGAGTCTATTAAGGCGTTTTCCTTCATATTGTCAAACAAAATGTCTGTTTTGTACAAGTGGCAGCAGAGGGCGCTCATCTCACAGTTTAGTTTTATCTAAACTCAAAGGAAAACATTATTATATTAATGCCTGTGTATCTATTAACAAGTTTGTGACTTTTGGGGGGAAAAAAATAGAAGACAGAATATGGACGGTTGGATGGATGGATGGACGGAAGGACAGGAGGATGAATGGATGGATGGAGGGAGAGAAGGTTAGATGAATGAACAGATAATTGACAAATTGTTAATAGAAATTATTCTTGTGGCTCCTCCCCTAACTATTAATGTTGAAGCCATATGTGTTACACTCCTTTTAATAATTACCACCTTTTTTTCTCCTTTAGCATGTTCATTTTCTAGCACTGTGAAACACAGCACAGAAACTTTCAACCTTGAGCTTGAAAAGTTGGAGCACCAAGTCCCACATTCCAGTGCAGAGCCTTCCTTTCTGCAGGGCCACAACCATTTCTTGAGCATCTCCAGGAGAGCAGGCAGTAAGCCTGTTTTCTCCTGGGATGGCTTGTGAATGAGCTGCAAACTACTCCAATACTCCCTTCCCTTCCTTTTTCCTGTTTCCCCTGCTCCCCCGTATCTCTATTCTGCCCTGCTATTCCTTTTTTTTTAACTTAAAGAGAAAAAAAAAACATGAAAAGGATAGAGATAATACAGAATTAAAAAAATAAACAGTAAGAAATCACTAGTTGATAAATTACATATTGTGTTGTCTCTTATTATCTTCAATAGAATTGTCTATATCATCAGGCATAATTGAATATAGTAGTATAGCTGAATATAGCAGTACATAACAATATTAGTAAAAATAAAACATTGTAGACAGTATAAACCTTCTAAGGCAGGTAACAAACCATAGTGGGTATTCTAGTGGATCTTGTCATATTCAGTGCAGTTGCCTATACTCTCAGACTTGATACTATCAATCATAACAGCTTTGAATAAAATCTATCAATACAAAACAGTGATCTAACAGACCAGATTTGATTACGATCAGTCATGGTAAAACAGTGTAAGTTATACAGAGCTTCAGATTAAGTTAATAGGAAATTAAGAATGATTACCATACTATATCCTGCTATTTTCAGGATAACTGCCTGTGCCCTCAAATCTAGTACAAGTAGAACAGAATATAATCTATCTAAGCAGAGTGGTGTGAGTAATGTGGGTTTTAAATCCTGGTGCACTCTTAACAATATCCTCTGCCTTTTTTAGGCTATTCCTCCCTTTTCACTCCCACAGGGTGCTGCACATTTTGAGTCCCACCAACTCCCTCAGTTTTTAGATTGGGGGGGCAGCCTGTTTTTTACCTAAGTGATTCTGAACCTTCTCACTCCTGAATTTGATCTCAAATTGTATTCCTTTACCTACAAAAGCCTTAAGGTTTTCCTTCGTTATAGCTGAGTAGTTCTCTACTGCACATAAGTATCCTGTCTTTCCAGCCTATCTGCAGGTGGTGGTCGAGTTGCTTCTATTTCTCTCTGGCTCGCTGTCACATAGAGCATTGTTTTCTCATATTTGATTTTCGATCCATAAACCCTCTCTCAGGTTGATTATAGTTCCTGTGCAGAGCATCTCAATGGACCCTACCTCCTCATTTACTCTGCCTATCTTTTTTTTTTTTTTTTTTTAGTGTATCAAGGCTATCTATGTTAGAGATTATAACCAACCTTCTCTGCCTCATTTCTGCTATGCTATTTTTCTGCCTTTGTCTACTTCTCTCCATTCTATTGCCTGCCCCATTCACTGAGGTGTTTCTGCCACTGTTCCTAAAATCCTGGTATTTTTTTTCTCTCTCTAGAATGTCCCTCAGTATTCTCTGTAGGGTTGGATTGGTGGTCACAAACTCCCCCAGTTCCTCTTTGTCATGGAAGCACCTTGTTTCTCCGTTAATTTCTAGTGACAGTTTTGCAGGGTACATCAATCTGGGCTGGAGGTTATTTTCTTTCAGGGTTTGGAATACTTTGCTCCAAGCTCTTCTTGATCTGATGGTCTGTGTCTAGAAGTCTGCTGTGATCTTGATGGGCTTTCCTTTATAGGTAATCTGTTCCTTTTCTCTGGCAGCTTTTAATATTGAATTTCTGGGATCTTGATTATTATATGTCTGAGTGTAGCTCTGTTTTGGTTGTACATGGCTGGAGTTCTGTATGCCTCACATAACTGAATATCATTTTCAAGTTTTGATAGTATATCCTTTGTTTCTTTTCCAGCTTTCAATGGAGTTTTTAATTTCCTGGTAATCTCTTTGAATCTGCTTCATGTATTCTAGATTTTCTTTATATTCTTTATCGCATGTTTCTCTCCTTTTTTGTGTGTTCCTCCCTTCTGTCTGTGTCTTCTTGAGAGGTGCTTAGCATTTCTTTTATTAATCTACTCATGTATTGCTTTACCTGATTTAATATTTCAGTTTTGAGCTCGTCTACAAGGTCCCAAAGATATCTCTTAATGTCCATTGAAGCCGTGTCTGATGTTGCATGTTTGCTGCCCTCAGTCTCTTTTGTTGTTCCCTCTCCTGGATCAGTGTTCTCAGGGTTTTGGGCTGGGGGCTTTTTCTTGTTCCTCTCTCTTGTCATGTTTTTGGTTTCTTCCATACAAGTGTATAGTGGAGGTCTCAGTCCTTTTCCTTGTTGGTTATGGTTCTTCTGAAGCATGCTGTTGAGGGATTTCTGCCCTCTCCTGTTTGCTCTTGTAACTGAGGTGTAAGCAGGGGCTGTGTATGCTGGCCCCTCCCCACAGCTCCAGTCAAACTTCAGGGGCCTTCACCAGATTAGTGTGCTAAGCATAGGGAATCGGTTTGGGATGGCTAATTGGGTCCCGACCAGGGGTATGACCCAGGCCAAGCAAATCTCACGAATCTGCTCTGGGGAGGGAGCAGCCAACTGAAGTCACTGTTTTTCCTAGTTCATGCTCCTCCTGCCCGATTCCAACATGTTGCCCATTTGGTCATGCCCTTCCCATGGAGGGATCTTATTCCCAGCACTGACCGTGGATTAATGAAGGTCCCTTCAACAGCTCCATTCTCTATTGGACTCACCAACCCCTGACTTCAGTGCAGCTGTGGCTCCTGTGAGTCATGGCGGGAACAAGTCTGGGTGTCGCTGCGGGTCACAGTAGTTGCAGCCAGTGCGAGTTTGAGCAGCTTGATGGGTCGCAGTGGAAAGCGCTGTGTCTGCTAATTTTAGCTGTTCCAATTGTAGCTGAGAGACTGCATGTTTGCTGAGCTTTTTTTGTTTTAATTTCTTCCTGTGTCAATAGATCCATCTCCCTCTGTCTGGATCTCTCCAGGATGTTTTATTCTAGCATATGAGTTGTTTCTCCCCAGGAGGCTCTGTATTTTGTTGCTCACTGATTGGCCATCTTTAGCGCCTCTGCCAGGCTATTCTTAAACATCCCATGCCTCCATTGTTCTGTGCCTCTGAGGTCATGGGCATCAACAGGTAAGATACCCACCTACTGAAGCCAGCCTCCAGAAGGGCCCATGAGCCCCACCTCCTTGCATGCACACCTTTATACAGTGCTCTCCTGCACTAAGCAAGAATGATATTTGCTAGGATATTATGAGAATGACTGTATGGCCTTCAAAGTTAAGCTTACAAAAGACAAGTGCTTTCTGCTTTGTTCTCTCTTGGATTCCTGAGCCTGCTGCCCTGTTGTAAGGATTCTCAGATGGTCCTATGGAGGGTGCAAGTGGCAAGGAACTGAGTTCTGCCAGCAGCAATTTCCAATGAAAGCACACTATGCAAGCCAGCTACCTGGAAAGTGAACACTTCAGCCCCAACACAGTCTGCAAGTGACTGCATATATGTCAGCATCTTGTCTATGGCTTCCTAAGAAATGCTGAGCCAGAAGCACCCACTAGGTTGCTCCCAAATGTCTCACCCACAGAAACCATGAGATAATAAGTCTTTATTATTTTAAGACACTAGGTTTGGGGTAATTTGCTATCCTCTTTTCATCCTGCCTGACAATGCATGTAACACTGCTCTCTTTGTGGTTTCCCATCCTTGTGGTTAAAGCTCCAGTGGCCTATTGTTAACTTCAGGATAAAACCCAAATCCTTTCCCAGAACATATGTATGTCCAGATCTAGCTCCTGCATACTTTCCAGCCTCCTTTGTTCCATTCTATCTTTCCTCCCCATCTCTCCAGCTCCTCAGAAGCATAGTGCCTCTCCCTAGATGTGAAAGGATAAAATTGCCAGATAAAATAGAACATGCCCAGTGAAATTTAAATTTCAAGTAAACAGCATTATTTAATTTGCATGGCAATCACCATATGGGACATACTTATACTAAAAATATTGCCTGGTAATACCAATTCTAAAAAGTTATTCTATGTTTTATCTGAAATTCATATTTAACAGGAGCATCCTGTACTTTTTAATTACTAAATCTGGCAACCTTACAGATGTGAGCTGATTTCTCTCGTCTCCTACTCATCCACCTGCTAAATTGCTGCAGCTTCCCTGGTTAATCTCCCATCCTGCAAGAATGCAGGGAGAAGTCAATGCCTATAAAACCACCCCAGCCCACAGAGACTTAAGAGGGTCAGGTTGCCCCACCACACAGTCACGGCTCTCTCACCACACACACACACACACACACACACACACTGCAATCACAGCAGGGGCCCAAATCCACAGGTAACACACTCCAAGGCAGAAGAGGTTGCCTAAAACCTCAGATAGGCTTGGACTCTGTACATACTACAGACTGTACATATGCTGTACTTTCCTATGCATACTCATCTACAGTAAGGTTTAATTTATAAAATGGGCAAGAGATTAACAATAACAAGTAACAAAATGGAAGTATTATAGGAATAGACTATCATAATTACACCAATGTGGTCTTTTTCTTGATATAGTCAAGATAAATATTAATATTTTCTGATTGTGGTTCACCACAGGTAAACAAAACTACACAAAAGGAAACTGTAGCCAGACGGGACTACTGTGCTCATTTGTCTGTCCTCGGTCCTAGGTTCTGAGCCTCTGTGCCAAAAACATGCCACTGTCATGATTTCCAATTATAGGTCATTCATTATAAGCTAGTTAATGTTCTAAGATGTTCTGAATATATTAATTTATGAACCTTCATGTCCAGACAAAAGAGGAACTATTAGTATACCTCTCTGGCCCTGAGGAAATTGAGGCATGAAGAATTTATGGATCTCCCTCACTTGCTTTCACTAATGGCAGTGAGGCTGAAGTCTGAAGTCTGACTTCAGAGCAGACCTGTAAATGGTAAGCTAGAGACACTGCCTCTCTGTGGTGATTGATGAGTGTTTACTGAGTGGATTTGAGAACCAATTATCTAAATTATCCAGGTAAGTGACTTCAAACAGGGACTTCTCTGGCTGTACTCCATCTACTGTGCCCTGCAAAACACACACACACACACACACACACTACTACTACTACTACTACTACTACTACTACTATACTACTGCTACCTAGCACAAAGCCCTCACAGGTTAAATATAAAAAAAAATTCTGATTTTTCTCTTTTCAAATACTGATCACAGCCATCACCATGTACCACCTTCCTAAGGAAGTGTGGAG
Source organism: Hydrochoerus hydrochaeris (assembly GCA_004027455.1). NCBI lineage: Eukaryota > Metazoa > Chordata > Mammalia > Rodentia > Hydrochaeridae > Hydrochoerus > Hydrochoerus hydrochaeris. The sequence goes on along the minus strand of PVLA01001590.1, from coordinate 125,906 downwards.
AACCACTCGGACTGCTTCAAAGCTCAGGAGCATCTAAGGATACCTGAGGACATGACCCCACTTGTCTCATGCAGGCACACAGTGGGATTACAGTTATGTAAGCATGACTTAGCACAGACCAACATGCATGCACATGCAATATAGAAGAATGTAAATATGAGGTAACAACCTGTGTAAGAATCATACAGTAAAAATTCAGACTGCCCTCTTGCTGTCTGCTCTGTTCATGCTGCCTGCTGTAGTTGCTAATGTTGTACACACATGTGTTCTTTAACCTTGGGATGCTACTTGTAAAAATCTCCCTTGGGCCCCCTGAGCAGGCTGACAGGAAGAAAAGATATAACATACCTTAGTAATATAAGCCAAGAGAGCACTATGGTTAATAGCATGAATTCCAGAGTAAAAAGCTTCCTGAGCTCGGATATCCACTTTACCACTTGGTGTCTGTGTGACTTTGGCTGAGGACCTGGGACTTACACCCTCAATTTGAGAAGTGAAGGTAAAAGTTTTTCAACATATAGCATGGTTGAGAATTAAATGAGATTAAAGGAACAAAACTCAGCAGCATGGTGCCTGGAACACAGCATTGACTCAATAAACATCAGCTGTTAGCACTGCAACTATTATTTCACCCATCTCAGCAGCAAGGGGGCCCTGCACCCCTATAAACTTCTGTGACTTCTTTGGTTCCATTCCCCCATACAAAATTTTAGACAAGGGTGGTAATGCTGGGTCTGCATTCATATATTTTGGAGGTTTAAAAGTAAGATCAAGGCAAGAAGGACGCCTACAGCACAGGAAGCAGATAAGCTTAGGCAAGAGCCACTCTGTGACTTTGCTTCTTGCCCTACTGTGTAGTGTGGGTGGCCCATATGCCCTCCAGACTCACAGATCCAAAGTCATTCCCCACTGGGAAACTGTGTACGCACATTTTATGTTCTAAGGGTCTGTGTGCAGAAAGCTCTCTGCAGCTCAGTGCACTTGGCTGAAGAAACACGCCGTAATTCACAAGAAGCTGGCTGTGCATGAGAACTTCAGCGCGTAAAAATTTTAAAAGCATTATAGTATATAGTTTATTATTGTAATCTTCTCCCCAAGAAAAAATGAGCTTGCAAATCAGATAAATTATACCTTCTTAATTTGCCTGCCACTAGAGGCACAGAAGCAGAGGAAGAAGAAATATACCACCCAGGCCCGAGTTTAGCGCCCACTTGGTCACCGTCATTTGCATCTTGCCAAGAATTTCAAGTAAGCCTTAGCAGCTATCAGCCTTACACTGAAAAGTAGGAGAGTAGGTAGATAAGATCCCAGTTCCTGGGCTAAGTTCCCAGCTCTGCTGTTTACTAGCTGTATGACTTGGGGAAGATGTTTAATCTCACTGTACTTCATTATAGGCCTACCTATAAAACGGAGGTGATAATAAAATAACACCAGAGAAATAGCGTAAAGAGTAAAAGAGTATCTACAAAGTGCTTTATTCTATTATGTATTTGCATTGATCTGTTTGCTCTGCTACAACAAAATACCTAATTCTGGGTATTTTATACAGAAAAGGTTTATTTAGTTTGTGGTTTTGGAGACTGACAGTCCACACAGCATGGCACTGATTCTGATAAAGGCCCCCATTGCTACATCAAAACCTACTGGATGACATTCTGGTGGGAGCATGTGTCAGAGGGAAAGATCATGTGGTGAAACAGGGAACCAGACAGCTTCAAGAGTTAGGCTCACTCTTTCATACTGTTAGGATTAAAAACTGGTGGTCAACTTAAAGCCAGCTGGCTTACATCAGCATGGCGCTGAGCATAGATGTTCCACCTGAGGAAAGTTGCTAGCATAAATAGAAACGTGGAGAAGGAGAAACTATCACATTAGTGTGTTGAGGCGTTGTGGGTTCTGCTACGGGTTGCGGTTTGAGCCATGGTTCTCCTGGAGGAGCTCTGGTCCTCATATAAAGCTTCCTGGCTCCGGAAAGGAAGATGTGCACTGCTTGGTCTCCAGGATGAACTCATCATGCTGGCTTCCTGGCATGTACTCAACTGTGCTTATCATCTGATGAGCTCAGGGCTTCCATGTTGCTGAGGATGGCTGTGGTGCTTTTTAGGACAGCCCTGGTCTTTGTTGTGAGTGTGACTTGTTGGCTCCAGAATAGAACCCTCAACCTATCAGTACAACTTCTTCATCCCTCTGGCATAGACTTTCTGGCTTCCACCGCTGACCTTTGGGCCTTCCCAGTAGGGATCTGTAAAAGAGATTGGCGTGAGTCCTTCTTGTGGGCTCTAGACCTCCAGTTGGATTCATGGGAGGCACTGTCATGAGCTCTGGGTCTTCATCTGGACTCATGTGGGACATTGGTGTGGGATTCAGGCCCTTGGCTAAATATTCTATGTCTTTGGTGCTGTGGATAGATTTCCTGCATTTTCTTGTGTTAACTATGGATGACCATCATAAAAATAATATTATAAACTCCATGACCTAATTCTAATTGTTCTCTGCACAATCCCTGACTATGACACATACCAACCCATTCTCAAGGGACCTAACTCAGGCTGCAAGATCAACATTAATTCCTTCTGAGAGCACGTCCCCAGTGACCTAAGTCCCTTCCACTGTGCCCCACCTTCAATGGTTCCATTGCCTCTTAACATCACTACAATGGGGACTAAGCACCCAGCACATGACCCTTTGGGTCATGCGCTCAAACCATAACAGTGCCTGTAAGTGTTGGATATTATTTGCATATCATGGTTTTATATTCTTTATTCATGAAGAGAGTTCTAGATGATAATGAAAAGCCTATTTCCATTTAAAGTTTGTGTCTGCTTTAGAGCAAGCCCTTTGCCTGGTCACACAACAAAGTTCTCTGGGAGGAGAGCATATACTTGCATGATTCTTGCTCTTCCCTTCTTTCTTTTCTCACTTCTTTGGCCCAATCCACTCTTCTCTTGCCATGGCTGAGCAGCTGAGCATGAGCATCCCAAAGCCGATGCCAGGTGAAGTTTCACAACAGGCACAGCCTGTTTAGCTATAAGGGTAAAAGTCAGTTAAGAGCCTGCTAATGTGACCGACCCCTTTGGTTTGTCATTTCATGATTTAGTAGTATGAATCACCTCCACCCTTGCATCATTCCCATCCTATATTCTTTCACAACTTGTTCATCCAACAGAGAATGCCATTGTTAGATATAAAAGTAAAGACACTGAGCAAAGTTTGAGTTTCAGATCAATAGTGATTAGCTTTTATTTGTTGTTTGTCTGGGATTCAAATTTAACCACATGTCTTGTATTTTATCTGGCACTACTATACTAAATTAAATACTGCCACTGGACTTCCTAAATGGCAGGGTAATGGCAGCTCTATCTAGCCCTATCTAGGGTCCAGGATGTCAAGCGGCTCACTTCTGTTGAAGTCATATCTGCCAAGCCAAACACTAAGCATACTTCCTGGCAACATAATCCCACAGGATGCTCCATATATTACAGATCAACTTGGGAAACTGCATTCTTTTTCACTCCCATCACTTCCATCTTAGCTTATATAGTATTCTTATTCTGTAGTTTGGTAATATCTTGTTTTATTACTTATATAATAATGCTATATATAATAAAGTATAGGTAGTATATATGACATAATATAATCAAAACATCTAATATCTATATAAATATATTTTACATTACTGTTTTATGAGATAAAACTGATTAGATTTAGCACATGTTTTTCACTTTGAAGAGATAAAAATAATAAAAACTGACACAGAATTTCATATCAAGATAATAGGAAAGTGGTGATCATTAATACATTGAGTACTGTTATCTTCAAAGTATTTGCTCAGATTACAAGATACAGGCATGCAAAATGGATCAAACAATATAAACACAAATTGTTCTTTTCAAGGAACTAAAACAAGTTAGAAGTATAATTATCTTTGCTATTATATATACATATTTTTTCTTTTCCTTCCATCTTTTCTTATTTCCTCCATTCCAGTTGTTCCCTCCATTTGAGCAGTTTCCTTCCCTTTCACTATATCTATTGTAGATTTTGGATTTTATTTACTCTTTCAGTTTCCTACACTAGAAAGACAATACAATGTTTACACATGTGAGTCTGATTTATTTCACTTATGAGTATGATCTCTAGTTGCATCCATTTTCCTATAAAAAAAAAACTCAAGTATATCCTTCTTTACAGCTGAGTAGTACTCCATTGTATAAAAATAACACATCTTTTTTATCCATTCTTCAGCTTATGGGCATTTGTGTTGTTTCTAAGATTTAGTTATTACAAATTATACTGCTATAAACATGGGTACACATATATCACTGCAGTATCATGTTTTTAATTTGTCCAGGAAAATACCCAGAACAGGATAGTTGGGTCAAATGGGACCTCTAATCCCAGTTTTTTGTGGAATCTCCATGCCGATTTCCACAGTGGTTGTACCAATCCCAACACTCCCACCAACAATGGAGGATTCCTTTTCTCCCACGACCCTTTCAGCATTTGTTATTTGTTGATTTCTTGATGGTAGCCGTTCTTTCTGGAGTTAGATGGAACCTCAGCTATGTTTTAATTTGCATCTCTCAAATGACCAATAGTATTGAACATTTTTTCAGGTTTTTTTTTTTTGCCATTTGTATTTCTTCTTCTGAGAAGTGAATATTTATCTGAGATGCCAAGTTTTGGATTAGGTCTTTGAATTTTGGGGGGGAGGTCTGATTTTTTTTCCAATTCTTTCTGTGTTCTAGATATCAGTCTTTTGTCTGAGGAACAGTTGGCTAATTTTTTTCCCACTCTGTGGGTTTTCTTTTCACTCTGTTGGTGATTTCATTTGATGCACAAAAACTTTTTAATAAGATGATATCCCAGTTGTTGACTCTTTAAAGTAATTCCTGTGCAGTTTTGTTTATGTTCATGAACTTTCTGCCTACTCCTATGTCTTCAAGATTTCTACATACTTTCTCTTCCAGTAGACTTAGTGTTTCTCTTTTAATATTTGGATATTTGATCTATTCTGACTTCAGTGCATGGTGATAGACACGAGTCTAGTTTTATTTGTTTCCAAATACATTTTATTTCAAGGATTAAAAAAAGGAGAAGAAAAAAAAACTACAACACAACTTCAAAACACATCAATTGGGAGCAACAATGGTGCATACACTGTGCACTGTCATCCCCAAATCATTCACCCAGAGCACAAGACGTCTGCATTCAATTGTCCAAACAATACCAGCACAAATCTTTCTCTTCAGTGAACTCAGAGAAATCAGTATAATGTTCTTAACTATTAATTTTACATATGTATACATGCACATACACATATATGTGTTTTTCCTTTCAACTTCTCACACTAATGAAACAATACAATGTTTACACATGTGTGTCTTATTTATCTCACCAATGAGTATGTTCTCAAGATGCAACCATTTCATGAGTCTAGTTTTAGGCTTTGGCATGTGGAAAGCCAGTTTTTCCAGCACCATTAATTAAAGCAGTTATCTTTCTTCCGGTGAACATGTTTGGCCCTTTGTCAAAGATGAGGTGGCTGAATGTGTTTGTAGTTGTGTCTGCATCTTCTAATCTGTTTCACTGATCTTCAGTTCTGTTTTTTTTACCAGTACCATGATGATTTTATCACACTAGCTTTATAGTATAATTTCAATTCAGGCATTGTGGTGACTCCTGCCTTGCCTTTGTTGCCCAGAATTGCTTTTGCTTTTGCTATTTTTAGGAATATTTCTCTAGTTCTGTGAGATATGCTAATGGTATTTTGATTGAGATTGCATTAAATTTGTATAACAATTTTGGGAATATGGTCATTTTCACTGTGTTGGTTCTTGCTATCCATGAACAAGGGACATGTTTCCATTTTCTCAATCTCCTTTTTCAGAGTATTGTAATTCTGATGTATAGACCTTTTACATCCTTTGTTAGATTGATTCCTATTTCATTTTTTTTTTTTGGATGCTATTGTGAAAGGTATGGTTTCCTTCATTTCTCTCTCAGTGAGTTTGATGTTTTTGTACAGAAATGTTACTGATTTTTCAGTGTTGACTTTGTATCCAGCTGCACTACTGAATTTGGTTATTAATTTTAGAAGTCTTTTGGTAGTTTTTGGAGTCTTTTATGTAGAGTATCATGTCATCTGTGCATAGTTTTTCTTCTTTCCTATCCTTATTCCTTTTATTTGTCTCTCTTGTCTAATTGCTCTTGCTGTTTCCAGAACTATATTGAATAGGAGTGATGATAGTGGACATCCTTGTGTCTTCCTGATTTTAGACTAACTGCTTTCTCTTTTTGTCTATTTAGTGTGATGTTGGCTATTGGTTTGTCATGGATGACTTTCACCCTATTAAGGTGGAGACCATCTATTCCCATTTTCTATAGAGTTTTTTTTATTGTGAATGAGTGTTGGACTTTATCAAAAGCTTTTCCTGCATCTACTGAGATGATCATATGATTTTTGTCTTTGTCTTTGTTGATGTAGTATATTATGTTTATTGATTTGCATATGTTGAATCATCCCTGCATTCCTGGGATGAGTCCCACTTGTTTATGGTATATAATCTTCACTGCTGGCTGTATTCTCTTTGCTAGTATTGTATTGAGGATCTTTGCATCTATGTTCATTAGGGAAATTGGCCTGAAGTTCTCTTTTTTGGTCTCTTTCTTTGATTTTTGTACCAGGGTAATACTTCTTTCCTTTTAATTGCATTAAAGAGTTTGAGGAGTACTAGTGTTAAATTTTCAAAATTTAGCCATGAATCAGTCAGGACCTGCACTTTTCTTTGTTGGTAAGTTTTTAATTATGCAGTAGGTATGGTGGTGCACTCCTATAATCCCAGCACTCCAGAGGCTGAGGCAGGTAGATTGTTGAAAGTTCAAGACCAGCCTGGTTACAAACTGAGCCCAAGGCCAGCCTGAATCACATATCCAGACCTTGTATCAAAAAGACAAAAAAAATTTTTTTTAATTATTCTTTCAGTTTCATTAACTGTTACTGGATTATTGATTTACCATATTTTTAAACCAATTTCTTTACTTACTACTCCTTATATCTCAAGTCATTTTTTTCTTACAAAAAGATATTATCTCATTGAGAAGGAAGTAAAATTCCACTTAGTGAAAGTCTATTAGGGGTAAATGCAGTTTTTATACTGTTTTAAAATGATTTTACTTCACCTTTCTTCAAGATAATGATTGGGTCTATAATTCTGCACTGATGGCTATTTTTTTCTGCCAACCTCTCACTTCAGGTCACACTGCTCCCCAGCTTTTGGGTTTTGTTGGCAAAGTCTGCTGTCATACTCTCATTCTGACTGACATTTCTCTTTATGTGAATCTGTCTTTTATTTCTGCACAGTAGAGACCTTTTCATTGTCTTCACCATTTCACTATAAAAGCATCAACTTATTCTGTTAATTATGCCTGTGATTTACATGATTCTGAATCTATTGGTTTACATCTTCTGTAAATTCCAGACAACTTTCTGCCATTGCCTATTCACATATTACCGTCTTCATTGTTTTCTTCCTCAAGAGCTCCCATGGAACATAGTAAAAGCTGTACATTCCATACTTTCTCTCTAAATCCTCCGTGTTTCTGTCTCTTTATGCTATCATCTGGACAATTTCTTCAGATCTGTCTTCTAGCTTACAAATTCTGGTTTTAGCATGGTCTTATCTACTATTTAATGTTAATATTTAATCTTAATTTCAATAACAATATTTCTAGACATTCTATTTATTTTTCAAATCTGCCTTTTGTTTGTTTGTTTGTTTGTTTGTTTGTGAGACAGGGTCTCACTATGCAGTTCAGGCTGGCCTAAAACTCACTATATAGCTCATTGTATAGCCTTGAACTCACAGCAATCCTCCTGCCTCAGCCTCCTGAGTGCTGGGATTATAGGCATGCACCACCATGCTCAGCAACAAATCTGTCTGTTTTTAAACTATCACATTCCTTGTTCATGATTTTTATTCTTTTTTCTTTCTTTAAATTTCTTAAAGATTTTATTTTATATCTAATAATTGAAATATCTGAAATCATTAGGGATAATATTTTAATGTTAACTATTTCTCCAAAATCATGACAGCTTGTTTCCTAAAGTATGTGGCAACTTTGGGTTTTGAACTCATATTCAACGGGTTTTGTACATTAATATTAAAACTTTTAATCTGAGAGCAAATAGTTAATATCCTGCCTATGGTTTATTAGACATAAATGTGGTCCATAGTTGTGAATTACAGTGGAAGATTTTCCCCCATATCCATGACATAGATCAAGGTATCTTTTCCCTTTTCTGTGAATGGCCATTTTTCTAGCTTCCCCTCCCTCCTATCAAGGTTGTCATGTAAGGGTCCAAGCTCAGTCCAGAGCCCTCAGTTATAATCTCCCTCCATCATGTAGTTACTACTCTCAGAGTACATGGCTTCCATGATGGGAAATTCTCTCAATCCAGATGTGGCTTCATGACTGTACCAGTTTCCTTTTGTTATTTCTCCTGAAGAATTCCCTAACTTTGTTCCACTGTGTTATAAATTTAGGCATTTTATCCAGAATTTGGCAAAGATATTTCTTTACAAAGGGATGCCCCATTCATTGTCTCACTGTAAAATAGAGTCCCAAACACTGAATCCTGTCACTAACTCTTAGAGATTCATTGTGTCAGGTCATTGTCAGGTCCTGAAGTTAGTAAACCAGTGAAGCCTGTTCATGTCAGTATTCTTGAGTCTTTTGTTGAACTTTCAACCTTTGGTTCAATTAATACTTATCTTTAAGAGCTAGTAATTCCTGGAAGGTTATTCAGGAGACACTAAGCTAATGATTTAAATAGTAATGATAAGAGAGAATCTGGCTGTCAATAGACAGAGGTTCTGATAAACTTGGGAAGTTGCCAAAGAAACTACTGCAAACTACATGTCCTTGCATTTCCTGCAGGCTGTGAGATGTTTTGTTTTGTTTTGTTTTGTTTTTTGGTCCTATGTGGACTCTGGAGCACAGTGTACATTTGCAGCCTTTTTGGCCAGTGCAGAGATCTAATGTTATCTCTCTTTGCACCAAGAAGGAAAATAAATGCTTTCTAGTCCAGCATTTGTTTTCATACTCAGAAGTGTCCATGGTTTTACAATGGGTGCTAAAGCTGGCCAGACCCAGTGTTTCATGGTAAATTTGGTGGAATGATTGTGTTAAATCCGTTCTGCCATTGCTCATAAGGAAATTTACTGTATTTATTTTTAGACTATAAAATGTCTATTTTTTCTGACAGCTCAGGAACAACTGACATTGAAACAGAACTTCACATACAGCTACTCCTGACTGAAGGGCAGAAGTTAAACTAGTCTCCAAAAATTGAAAAAGTTTAAATGAGGTTCCTAAACAGCACATAATCCTACACAATGTTCAACTGAGTCATAGTGAATTAATATAGATATGTTTCAAAATTTTTCTCACTGAGCACAGATTTTCAAGTGCTTCTCGAGTGAGGTTTTTCCAAGTTGAAGAATTGCATAGTTATGAAAATTCATTCTGTGAGTATTTTCAAGGACTAGAGGAAAAAACACTGTTGTGGATCTTATAATAATGCACTGTTAAAATTACAGGTAGAAATAGGAAAAACCAGATTTCAGTAGAAAATATTTTTATTGTTTGAGTGGCTACAGTATAAATTTATCAGAAGGCTGAGGAATACACTGAAGCAATCTTCTATCTCTAAATTCTTTCTTTAAATTTTTATCACTGCACTTAGGCTAAAAATTTACTAACAAGCTTCTAGAAAAATATGATCTATAAGAAAGGGTAGCCAATAAATAGCCTATAAATTAATCACTCAATGACTATTGACTACTTACTTCATGCTAGGGACTCCCAGAAACAATGGTCCCTTTCCTTGAAAAGTTTCCTATGTCACCTGGGACATAAGATATGTATGAGCGAAAAGCTAGAAAGAGAACATCTTCTTTTCACAGGTGTTAATATGACACCTTCTGATAAAGCCTCTCTCAACTCCAGTTGAAATGCTTATCAAAGTGCAGACAAAAGTCAAAAGTTATGTCACAAAGAAAAATAAAAATGTTCATTATAGGATTTTCCAATGACGGAAAATTATTACGAGTCTATATTTAGAAAATCACTTACTTGTCTTCTTACACTTCACTGCATGAAACACCAAAAATGTCCCTCCTCTTCCAGAAGAACCAGAGGCACAATATCAGCAGAACACCATGAAATCTAGGCAGTTCTGTCTCCTTGGTGCACACTACCTGTGAGAATGGTGAGAGTACCACTTCCATTTCACTCATGTCTTTTAAGTATATTTGACATTGCAATTCTAAGAAAACAAGCAAGAGAAAACGTAGGGAAAATGAATGGCACATGATATCTTGGGATTTATAATGTCTAATCATTGTGAAACAACCAGGAGGAATCCTGACAGTAGTTGCTCCCAAAAAATTCTATACCTCATGTGCTCCATTGGAGAACCAGGCAATGAAGGCAAGTGATCTCTCCTTAGAATGGAAGATAAATGTTATACATATAAAAGATATAGGTCTATTGAATTTTAAATTTATTCAGAGAATATTTAAAGTGGGTAAAGCAAAATAATTGGGTCTGAAAATGTACTATTAAAATTAAATAATAGGAAACTTACTATGGTCAGGTGAATGAGGACAAATGCAATAAGCATTCTGCATCATAAGCTCCATACCCATAGGTTCAACCAAACTTGAATTGAAATACTTGGAAAACATACTACTATGGACATTTTTCTTGTTACTAAATATATATGGACTGTACTAAATATATATGGACATTTTTCTTGTTACTGTTCCTTAAGCAATACAGCAACTATTTACATAGCACTTGCATTGCATGACGTCTTTATAAGTAAGACAGATGTTATTTGAAGTATACAGAAGGTCAGTAGAGTGTATACAAATATTGTGTAATTTAACATAAAAGACTTGATAATGCATTGATTTGGGTAGCCATTAGGGTCCTGAAACCTATCCCCCTACAAATACTATGGACAACATCATCAACTCTCCTGTGGTATGACTTACAGAACAAGCTTTCTTGGGAAAAATTTGCATGACCATCAAGAAAAGCATGGCTTCCCTTCATCTTCACATCATCCCATGGAGAGAAGCTATGTTGCTGGACAGACATTAATGGCACAGGGGAGGGACTCTGCCTCTGTGCTCCTCCATCTATCTGTAGTGAAAATATGAGAATCATCTTGTAGGTAAGGAATAAATTATTGAGGCATAAGTGCCAAGCAGTTTGGGTGAACAAGCAGCCCTGCAGGAAGTTGTCAGAAAAGTCAGGCACTCAGCACATGGAAATCTTGTGAGAAGTTGGGTTCAGGCTCTGAAAGAAAAGTCATCCAATCCAAAAGGAGGCTGAGTTAACCGAGTCCAAGCTTTCTCGCCAAGGTTTTGGGATCACTTACATAACAGCTTTGTACAAAGAATCCTCCCCGTGACTTTAGACACACAAAACATAAATCTACCCCTTAGGGGGAGAAATATGGAATTTTAATGGAGTTTCATCATTTTTTGACACTACCAAAGAGATATTAATTTCATAAACAGGGAGGATATTTTAGTTATCATAATCATTCATGGCAAGGTTTTTTTACCATGTGAGGTTTGAGCAAGCTGCCATGCATCCAAGAACTGGTAGATTTTTCCTACGAAAAAGTTATTTTGTTTTTTGTTTTTGTTTATTTGGTTGGTTAGTTGGTTGGTTCTGAAAACCATGTTTTAATTGCCTATGACACAGATACATCACAGAATCACTCAAAATAATGGATAACAAATTTGTGAACTTTAATTCTAAGTAAGCTTCTTGCAAAAAAGTCAGGGGTAGAATGGTCTCAAAACAGTGTCTTCATAACTAGCACACTTTACCATGTGTCTTTTATTCATTTGCTGTAATACAACTAACAAGGTCAGTAAATACTGCCCTAGGTCTCAGGCAATGATTTACTGAAATCAAAACATCACTTTCTCTCCACAGTAGTGAATGCTGGCATACGGATGGGCTGGATAGGGAGGATGGGCTGGAACACTGGCTTCTTTCTCACTTCCAATTGCATTTCAGGGGTAGTTAATTCCTTCGGATGATCTCCAAAGCCAACTGGGTATCACCATTCTGCAGGTCCAGGTAGATAGCCAGCAAGGTTTCCGGGGGGGAGGGGCACCTCCTTCAGGTGAATCACCTAAGCCACATGGTGCAGACATTTCTGGGCTTTGTGTTACCTGAGCTACAGGCAGTAGAAGCTGCTGAGGTTGAACAGCACCACAGTTCTGGCCGAGGTGGTGAAACTGGGTAGTTCTGGGGAGCCTGCTTCCTAGAGGATTCCACTGTTTTGTTTTCACCCTTGTCTGATCCTTGGTCCTGCTTGTTGGAAGAGATCCTTAAGGAGACATAACTTACTCAGGGGTTAAAGTGAGTAATAGTATCTATTATTCTGTCCAGGGGGATGAGGGCTTCTGCCATCTACAAATGGTCCAGAAACTTAAGGAAGCCTGATAGCTTGAGCTGCTGAAGAAGTTTATGCGAGGGATTCAAAACCATCAAGTCAGGACCACCTATAGTACTACAGGCCATTATGGAGCACTTCAAGTTTTCTAATTTCTGTTTTCTCCGTGGGGAAGGTAGAGCTGGGATGAATTAGCTCCATCTTGGCTTCTATTGCTGCAAGTTTCGCTGTGCTCACTGTTCTCCATGTCCCCTCAAAACCGACTGTTGTTTTTAGACTCTTTTTACTGCTTCAGAACTCCCCGTTTTTCAGATAACAAGGCATTTCTGAGACAAACAACTGCAAACTCCATACTGGTTACAGGATTGGCTCAGGACTGCCCATCACACCGTGGCTGCAATGTCAGAACTATTTTATGATGATTGCCTTGACCAACAATAGACTGTTCAATTTCCTCTTTGCTTGGAAGACCTTTAGTTTCTTGCTCTGAAGTCTCATTATTAAAAGAGATGCAGTATTCAGCTAGTCATAATCAAAGGTGAGGGTTTGCATCATAAACCTGAACAGCTTCAATCCGACACTTGAAAGCAGTAAGAGGTCTTCTGAGGTGAAGAAGCTGATTCCCAGTTACACAGCAATTCCTACTCTTGTTGGTTAGTAAAGTATACATGGGTCTTCCTGAACACTTTTTGTCTAGGTCGGTGCTCCCCGCACTAAGCTGCACCCAGATGTTGTCATTCTATTGCAGCGCCTTCTTAAAGTAGAAAATTCCTAAATTATGCTTACTCATGGCAAAATAGATGCAACCAAGAGTATTCCAGAACATGCACCACAAACATTCACCAGTTTTCTTGAACCTGAGTTGTCCATTAATGTTTGAACTATTTAACGGCTTCATAGCTTTCCAATAATTGCTCCTTAAGTGTTCAAAATTGCTTTTAAGAAACAGAGAGGGTAGAGAATTTCCAGCTGTGTTTATAACTGAATTGATTTTCCTTTTGCATGCTTTCAGGGACTTTATCTGATGTAAGCTTTTACTTTGTACTTATGTAGCTTTGATTTTGCAGCACCAATCAGAAGTCTGCTTTCAGCTTCATGATTAGATCCACCTTTGTTTCTATTATTGCCAGTCTTATTCTTTCCACTTTTGTTATTTCTACCCTGTGAAATCATTTTTTGTAAGACAGCAAGAACATGCAAACCTTTCTCAACTTGGCAGGTTAATATGTACAGGTCTATAAGCAAAAAACACACTGCTTGGACAAATTTTTCTTCAAAAGGTTCTATGAACTGATAAACTTTTTCACCAACTGCTATCACTTCTATATACTGTCCCAGATGATAAAGAATGACAGCTTGACTATAATACAACATGTTTTGTTTTGTTTCATTTTTTTGGTACCAGGGATCAAACTCACAGACCTCACACTTACCAGGCAAGTACTTGAGCCACTTAGCTAAATCCCTGGCCCATATAACATGTTTTCAACATCATCTAATCCATCCGTTTCTTCAACAGCTGAGTGGATCTGATTCTTCAGCTGGTTAAGATTTGTCTCAAAATTTTGTTGTTGTTTGCATATGTTTAAAAAAACTCAACTACTGATGTATTCAAAATTATTTTATAATCACCTTTGTTTATATCTTATAGACAGGCAAAGTATTGCAGACAGGCATCATAATTTCCAGATGAGAAGGCTTGGAAAGCACTGGTGGACAGCTCCTTCTCTTGACCAGTGATCCTGGAGAGTTGACTTCAGCCTTCATGTTTCTCAACTCCCTGATTGGCAGGTTTCTGCAGCCACCTTCCCACCCTGCAAGTGGTGTGTCCCCCACTCTCACTGCCAACCTGGCCACTGTCCTGGACTTTGAAGGACAACTCTGAGTCCACCTCAGCTCCAGCCTTTTATTCCCAGAGGAGTGGGCATGAATGTGTTATTTAGAATATATTCTCTTCAAATGGACATGTGTGTGAATCAGGATCATGGCTGAGTTTTATTTGTTATTGCAGGGATATCTCATATGTTGGTACTTCTAATAGTGAATTCCTGAGTGAATAATCTCCGGACTATATAGGCAGTCTTCTAGAAACAATTCATGAGCCTATGCATAAGTGTATTTCAGTCAGTGCCAATACAGAGAGCTCTATGGCTAGGAGCATCTCTTAAAATTCCATTCATTTTTCATAGCACTCAGTACAGTGTTCTGTGGGATTTAATCAGTCTTGGAAAGAATGAATCCTATGAGAGAACAAAGTTTTCCATCAGGAGATAAATCTTTATTTGAGACTCCCACTCAATCACAGATCCAGTAAGCCTCAAGTGGAACCATCAAATACCTATCAGATGAATAGTCACTATCTCATGAATTTGGTGAGGATTGGAGACCAGAGTTGCTCTTCAGTTCAAAGTACAATTTCCATTTCATAATGGGATTTCCTTGGCACTTTCTCAAATCATGGTTTTGTGGTTCAGAGAGAACAAGATAAGTAAGTTCAGATTCACAATTTTTGTTTAGTGAGACAATCTGTCCCTATGAAAGCTCAGAAACAAGGTCTATTTAGCAATAAAGGAGTGCAAAGAGCTAACAACCAGAAAATTATTCATATCATTATCAAAGAATTCCAGTAATCTATGAGAATGGTGCTATGATTTGAATGTGTCCTCTCAAAAGCATATAATGAAAACATAGTCCTAAGTGGAGGTAGGGCTTAGTGAGAGGTGAGTAGGTCACCATATTCTGCCTTTGTGAATAGATTAATGCCATTGTCACAGGAAAGTGTTCATTATGAAATGAAGACTTCATCCACCCTTACCCTGTCATCTTCTGCTATGGGATGACACAGCAAGAAGGTCCTTGTTAATGTCAGCCCCTTGATCTTGTACTTCTCATCTTTTGCAACTGTAAGCTAATACATTTCTGTTCTTTATAAATTACTATCCTCAATTACTAGTAAGAGAATAAGTATTCTCTTAGAATAGAATGGACTAAGGCAATCAGTTGTGTATGGATACAACTTCCAGGATCTAAAGTGCACAGGTCCCCAGGAACAGAGCTTGTATTCACGCTCTGTAGACTGATTTTAGGGCTCCTCTCTGCAAGGAGCACTGTCAGTATGCCTGCCTGTCTGGTGAAGTATACAGATGCTTTAGGAGAATGTCTGTATGTGATACACTGTAAGCAAACCTGGTGTTACAGCTTTTTCTTTCTAGCTTATGGCCATAACATAGGCAGTGTATATATGGCAGTTGTGGGATATCACCAAGTCCTCCTGAAAAAGGACACTTAGAAAGTGGAACTGTCTTCTGATTGAGAGCCTAGCCCTCTGTGGACAGCATGGTTTAGCTAGCATGTGGTACAGTGAAAACAGCTTTCCCAGTGAGAATCATGACAACATTGCAAATTTAATGGAATAGTTGAAAATTGGTGGGTTGTTGGCATTAAGTTAGGAATCAAAACTATCTCGAGAGATCAAATTTCTCTGCAATAAAATAGTAAAAATGTATCACTACTACTGTTAAGTAAAAGCAAAATGGTCCTTGGTCTACTGCCTAATGAAACACAAAGGCTCAATAGCAATATCAAGAGCCACATAAGAAATGTAGATAGTGGCTTCAGTCAATTCAGTAACTATTATATGACCAGCACTTTGGTTCTTATTACCCATAATCAGATATCAATCTCAGTCTTCAGCTCCAGCCTTTTTGATCAACCCAACTAGACCATTAAACTAGAAAATAGTGGGTATATAGTGCCTATATTCACACCTGCATGATGAATATTACTCCTTTATCCTCTGTGGGTATATAACTCTGCTTCAGTTGCACAGTCCTTACTAGCACAGGAAGTACAGATGACTCCCCAAAATGCAACCAGTCATAGTGGCCCTAGAAAAAGCTGTATGTGGGTTCTTGTCTAGCATTAGTGCCCTTTGTACTGCTAATATTTAAGGCTGTTCATTCCAAGTAAGCAATCTGACAAAGAAACACAATCCAATTAAATATCAAGTATTCAAAGAAATAATGACCAGGGTTCTAAATTAGAAGATCTCTCCTTAGTCTATAACCCAACATCAGGAATACAGTTCAATTATATATTTCCAGATACATTCTGAAGTCTCCAACTCCTGATACAGGGGTTCATTTACCATGTCAAGCTTTGAAATCTTTCTAAGGCAATTAGGAAACACATCCAGCCTTAGCTCTCTCTAAGTTTAAATGAACCAAAATCTTGAACTAAGCAATAATATCTCTGTAATGCTTCATTTTCTCTGTTAATTTGACTATGCTAAGGATAGCCAAATAGATGCTTTGTGAGTGTGTCTGTATGTTTCTGGAGGAGACTAACACTTGAATTTCTAAACCAATCAAAGAAGATAATATCTCCTTTACCAACATAGTTATTCAATCCATTCAGGGCTTGCAACTTTTCTTTCTGCTTTGAGCTGAGACATCCATCTTCTCCTGGCCTGAGATAACTTTCTGCTGGTCAGGCCTTCAAACATGGGCCATATGCCTCAACCATATGCTTCTCTGATTCTCAGATAGTCATGTGTTGACTGAAATTGTATCATCTGTCCTCCTGGGCTTCCAGCTTGCAGAGGCCACATAGTGGAGCTTTTCAGCCTCCTTGATCTTGAAAAATAATCCCTTAACATTAATCTTTTATATCAGTAGGTAGATAGTTAGATAGAGAGATAGAGCTATATTAATGGTATTCACATCTGTGGATTCGACTAATGGTGGATCAAAAATATTTTTAAATATACATACTAAACACTTTTTTATCATCATTCCCTAAACAATATAACAACTATATAGCAGTTACATTGCATTAGATATAAAATAGCTAAAGTATAGAGAAGAGTGTGTGAGTCATTTGCAGATACTATCCCTTTTTATGCTATAATGGGTTAAAATAATAATGATAAAATTAAAAACCAGGATTCCATTTTGAGGCCTCTTATTTCCATATTACTGTTTAAGGTGAGAATAAGCATTGGCTAAAAACAGTATTTCAGTATAGGACTCACCCAACAGGCTCTACAAGAGGAAGTCAGGTGACTGGCCCACCTCTTCATTGTGGAACCCAGCAAAAATCAACCTTACAGTAAGACCCCAAGATACATACTACCAACAGTTGACACAGTGGGATTGAAGGACCAAATATTAACTGAAAAGGGGAAAGTGGCAAAAGGAAAAAGCAAAATGCAATCTCAAACATGTAGTCCACCAGGAGCAAGTATAGGAGACACTGAAATAGAGGACTTCAAAAGTAACACACCAGAAATCTCTGAAAAGATAGCAAGTCAAATAAAAAGAAACAATTCCATGAGGCTATAGAGGAAATCAAATTAGAAGTACTCTCTCATACAAAGACAGAAATAACAACCTTAGTAAAGGAGTTGCTCAGAGCAGCAAAAGAAGAAATAGAGAAAAAAGTACAGGAGCATGGGAAACTGATTGAAACTTTGAATGAACAATATGGAAAACAAGCAGAATTCATGAGACAAACTCAAAGAGACATTCAAGAAACAAAAAAACTCTATTGAAAGCTGGCAAAGCCATTTAAATGAAGCTGAGGATAGGATTTAAGACCTTGAGGACAGGATCGTAATTAGTGATCATGAAAGGATAAAAGTTTTAAAAATAACAAAGCAGCATGAAATGACAATCCAGAAGATTCAAGATGATGCCAAGAGAAACAATATAAGATTAATAGGCATCAGTGAAGATGCAAGAGTCAATGCAAATGACTTAACTAAAATATTGACAGAAGTAATAGCAGAAAATTTCCCAAACATGGGGAAAAAATCTGATATGCAGGTAAGTGAGGCATATAGAATGCCAAGCAGTCACAACCAACATAAATCTACACCCAGACATATAAAAATTAAGACCTCAGATACACAGCATAAAAACAATACTAAAAGCTGTTAGAGAAAAAACACAACTCACCTATCAAAGAAAGCCCATTAGGCATTTTCCCCAAAGAACTGAAAAGTTCATATCACAGTGATATATGTGCACCCATGTTCATAGCTGCACAATTTGTGATAGCTAAATCCTGGAAACAACCAAGATCCCCATCAACTGCAGAATGGATGAAAAAGATGTGGCATTTTTATATAATGTAATATTACTCAGCTATAAAAAAAGATGATCTTGAGGCCTTCATAGGCAAATGGAGACAACTTGAGACTATTCTCATTAGTGAAATAAATAAGAATCATATTTATAAATATCATATTGTGTCTCTAGTGTAAAAAGTAAATAAGAACTACAAGTGTAATAAAACCAAAATGTGTAATTGCTATTGTAAAAAAGAGAGGAAAAGAAAGTGCTCTAAGGGATATAACTGCATGTAAGTTTGAGTGTGTAAAATAGATGACCATATTGCTGAAT
>PVLA01001590.1:0-106915 GCA_004027455.1 Hydrochoerus hydrochaeris | reverse complement strand
GGTTTGAATATTTACTATGTACCCTTTAACATTGTAACTTGAACAACTACATCCAAAATGACAATATGTAATTTACAAATTACTGATTTCTTACTGGGGATTTTTCTCATTCTCCTTTTTCTTTCTTTCTTTTAGAATTCTGTATTATTGCTACCCTTTTTTGTTTTTTTTTTTCTTCTTTTTAAATAAAATTTTAAAAATGTATAATTGCTATTGTAAAAAAAAGAGGAAATAGGAAGCACTATAAAAGATATGGCTGCATGTATGTTTAGATGTGTGGGATTGATGACCATAATTCTAGGTTCTTGTTGGATTGTAGAACAGATCTGTTTGCACTCTCACTGCTTTATTGCCTACTTTGTGTGCTTTAATCCTGTAACTTGAATAACTATTTCTAAAAGAACAATGTGTAATGTATGAACTAGTTATTTCTTACTATTTATCTTCTTTTCTTGAAATTCTGTAATATTTCTACCTTTTTCCTGTTTTTTTTTTCTCTTTAAATAAAAAAAAGCCCATTAGAATCGTAGCAGACTTTTCAGCACAAGTCCTCAAGTTAAAACGAGCTTGGAGTGAGGTATTTCAAGCCCTGAAAGAAAACAACTTTCAACCCATACTGATGTACCCAGCAAAACTTTCATTCAAATTTAATGGAGAAAAAAGATACTTCCATGAAAAAGAACAACTTAAGAAATTCACGTCCACCAAACCAACCCTAGAAAGAGTATTGAAAGACATACTAGATAGAGATAAGAATGACCACAATCTCCAAAATAACAGCAGAAAGAAACCACCAGGTAGGATAAGCAATTAAACAAGGGGGAAAGGCAGAAAGCAA
The DNA here is from genome assembly GCA_004027455.1 of Hydrochoerus hydrochaeris. NCBI lineage: Eukaryota > Metazoa > Chordata > Mammalia > Rodentia > Hydrochaeridae > Hydrochoerus > Hydrochoerus hydrochaeris. Next base: position 106,077 of record PVLA01001590.1, on the reverse strand, counting down.
ACAACTGGAACATAACATGGCCAAGTCGAGCCAGTATATATCCATGATATCCATAAATGTAAATGGCCTCAATTCGCCTATCAAAAGAAATAGGTTGACAGAATGGATCAAGAAATGTGATCCCACAATATGCTGTATACAAGAAACACATCTGACCCAAAAGGAAACTCATAGATTAAAAGTCAAAGGATGGAAAACAGTATTCCATGCAACAGGAACCCTGAAAAAAGCAGAGGTAATTTTTCTGTTTGCAGACAATGTGAAATTCAAACCTAACATGATTACAAGAGATAAAGAAGGTCATTACATACTTGTTAGTGGAAAAATTCAAGAGGAAGAACTAACAATTATAAATATATATATATAGATACAGGAGCACCCAACTATATAAGACAAATAGTAATGGACATGAAAAACCAAATACACAAGAACACAGTTATAACAGGGCATCTTAACAGCCCATTGTCACAAAAAGATAGATCAACTAGACAAAAATTCAGCAAAGAAATAACAGAACTGAGTCATACCTGTAAGCAATTGGACTCAGTACATGTTTACAGAGTGTTCCACCCAGTGACATCAGAATACACATTCTTCTCAGCTGCACATGGGACATTCTCCTAAATAGACCAAATATTATCCCATAAAACATTCTTAAGTAACTGCAAAGGTACTAAAATTATCCCATGCATAATATCTGACCATAGAACACTGAAATTGGAAATTAATGGCAAAAGAAATTACAAAACCTGCATAAATACATAGAAATTAAATAACAACCTTCTGAACAACCAGTGGGCTACAGATGAAATTAAAGAAGAAATAAAGCAATACCTACAATTCAATGAACATGTGGAAACAACATACTGTAATCTGAGATGCAATGAAAACAGTCTTAAGAGGAAAAAATGTATCCAACAAATTGTAATTTCAAGAAAGCAGAATGAGCACAAGTAAACAACCTAATGCTTCATCGCAAGCTTCTAGAAAAAGAAGAGCAAGTTAAACCCAAAGCTCATAGCAGAGGGGAAATTGTAAAGATTAGAGCAGAAATCAATACAATTGAAACTAAAAAATAAATAAATAAATAGAATCAATGAATCAAAATCTGGTTTTTTGAGAGAATAAACAAATTTGTCAAACATCTAACTAACCTTATCAAGAAAAAGAAAGAAAAAAAACCCAAATCCATGCAATAAAGACTGAAAAGGGGGAAATTACTATAGATCCCATGGAAATTCAAAAGATCATGAATACCTACTTTGAAAATCTCTACTCACATAGAGTGGGAAACACTGAGGAAACAGACAGATTTCCAGAAACATATGAACTACCAAATCTCAACCAAGAAGACAAAGCAACTTCGAATAACCCAATATCAACGATTGAAATTGAAAACATAATTAAAAACTTACCAATGAAGAAAAGCCCAGGTCCTGATGGATTCACAACTGAATTCTACAAGAAATTTAGAGAAGATTTGATGCCAATACTCCTTATACTTTTCAATGAAATTGAAAAGAAAGCAATCCTCCCTAAATCATTCCTGGAGGCAAGTATTACTCTTATACCAAAACCAGAGAAAGACCCAACCAAAAAGGAGAACTATAGGCCAATCTCACTAATGAGCATTGATGCAAATATTCTCAATAAAATACTGGTAAATAGAGTGCAGCAAATCATCAAGAAGATTATACATCATGACCAAGTGGGATTCATTCCAGAAATACAAGGATAGTTTAACATATGCAAATCAATAAATGCAATATACCACATCAACAGAGCCAAAAACAAAAATCACATGGTCATCTCAATAGATGCAGAAAAAGCTTTCGATAAAGTCCAACCAATGTTCATGATAAAATCCCTTCAGAAACTCGGAATATACCCTGTCTATCTCAATCTTGTAAAGGCCATCTATGACAAACCAACAGCCAACATTATACTAAATGGACAAAAACTGAAAGCTTTCACTTTAAAATCAGGAACAAGACAAGGATGTCTACTATCACTACTCCTATTCAATATAGTTCTGGAAACACTAGCCAGGGCAATCAGACAAGAGAGAGAAATAAAAGGAGTAAAGATAGGAAAGGAAGAAGTTAAATTATCACTATTTGCAGATGACATGATACTCTATATAGAAGATCCAAAAAACTCCATTAAAAGACTACTAGAGGTAATAAACAAATTCAGCAGTGTAGCTGGATACAAAGTCAGCACTCAAAAATCAATAGCATTCCCGTACACAAATAAAAAACTCACTGAGAGAAATTATGGAAATATCACCCTTCACAATATCATCTAAAAAAATGAAATACTTAGGAATCAACCTAACCAAGAATGTAAAAGATCTATATGCTGAAAATTATGCTATGCTTAAAAAAGGAGATTGAAGAGGATATTAGGAAATGGAAGGATATATCCTTGCTCTTGGCTAGAAAGAACCAACATTGTGACAATGGCCATACTCCCAAAATTGTTATGCAGATTTAATGCAACCCCAATCAAAATACCATTAACATACCTCACAGATCTAGAGAAAACACTCCTAAAATTCATTTGGATACCTAGAATAGCAAAGACAATTCTGAGCAACAAAGGCAAGGCAGGAGGCATCTCAATTCCTGACTTGAAACTATACTCCAAAGCCACAGTGATAAAATCAGCATGGCACTAGCAAAGAAATAGACTTGAGGATCATTGGAACAGATTAGAAGAGGCAACACAACCACAAAGGCACTTAGCAGCCTGATATTTGACAAAGGGACAAAACATGTTCACTGGAAGAAGGATAGCCTCTTTAATAAATAGCTCTCCACTGAAACTAGATCCATGCCTATCACCATGCACAAAACTAAAGTCTAAATGGATAAAAGACCTAAATATTAAAACAGAAACACTAAATTTAATGGAAGATAAGGTAGATATAAGTCTTGGAGACATAGGGGTAGGCAGAGAATTCTTGAACAAAATGCAAACTGCATGGGAAACACTTCAAAGAATCAACAACTGGGATCTCCTATTACTGAAAAGTTTCCACACTTCAAAAGAAATCACCAACAGAATGAAAAGAAAACCAACAGAGTGGGAAAGAATTTTAACCAGCAACCCCTCAGACAAAGGACTTATATCCAAAACATATAAAGAACTGAAAAAATCAAGCCCTCAAATTCAAAGACCCCCTCCAAAAATGGGCATCTGAGATAAACACACAGTTCTCAGATGAAGATATAAAAATGGCAAATAAATACATGACGAAATGTTCACCATCACTGGTCATTCAAGAAATACAAATTAAAACAGCATTGAGATTTCATCTCACTCTGGAAAGAATAGCTGCCATCAAGAAATCAACTGATAACAAATGTTGGAGAGGCTGAGGGGGAAAAGGAACACTCCTCCACTGTTAGCGGGAGTGTAGACTGGTGCAGACACTATGGAAATCAGTATGGAGAATTCTCTGAAGACTAGGATTGGAAGTTCCATTCAATCCAGCTATTCTCCTCCTGGGAATTTTCTCAGAAAACTAAAAAGGTCATATCACAGTGATATATGTGCACCCATGTTCATACCAGCACAATTTGTAATAACTAAATCTTGGAAACAACCAAGATGCCCATCAACTGCAGAGTGGATGGAAAAGATGTGGTATTTTTATACAATGTAATATTACTCAGCTATTAAATTGAGGCTTTCATAGGTAAATGGAGACAACTTGAAACTATCCTCATAAGTGAAATAAATAAGAATCATATTTATAAATATTACATTGTGTCTCTAGTGTAAAAAGTAATAAGAACTGTAGATGTAATAAAACCCAAAATGTATAATTGCTATTGTAAAAAAGAGAGGAAAAGAAAATGCTCTAAAGGATATAACTGCATGTATGTTTAAGTGTGTAGGATTGATAACCCATATTATTAAGTTTTTGTTGGATCATTGAACAGAACTGTTTGCAGTCTCACAGTTTGAATGTCCACTTTGTATGCTTTAATTTTGTAACTTGAACAACTATTTCTAAGAAGACAATATGTAATTTACCAACTAGTGATTTCTGTTTATTTTTTTTTGAAATTATGTATTATTTCTATCCTTTTTCTGTTTTTTTCTCTTTAAATAAAATTTTTTTAAAAAACAATATTTCACACTTTTAACTACTCCTAAGTCAGTAAAGATAGGATCACCAAACAGTGGCCTCAACAAATATTTGGAATGAATGAATATTTAACTACTCATAAGGTAATACCTCTCCTGTACATTATTTGGGGAAAGAATACTTAGAGATATCCTTTAGTCAAATCAGAGACTAATAATAGCATAATGAGAATGGAAACATGGTAGTTCAAAAGGGGAAGATCTCCCTTTAGTTTACATGTCATCTTCAGGAATATAGTCAGATTGTCTATTTCTAGATGCTTTTTTCAGTCTCAGAATGAAGTCTGACCTCGTGTTACTTTAGTTAACTAGTTACCTTCATCATCTCTTCCTTTTCAGTATGATCCATGTTTCTTGAAGCATAGTCTCCATCCAACAAAATCAGATGGAATCTCTTGACTTGTTTGATGACTATTTGAGACAATAACTGCTGTTGTTCTTCAAGAACTTGTTAACAAAGGCTATGTTTTTACTCGATTGTAACACTGTGCCAGAAAAAAAATACTTAACAAAAAGTCTTTTTTTTCCTTCTTGAGAAAGGCAATTGCATAGAACAATATAATGGACATGTTCATAGCTGAGAAACTTGAAAAATGATATTCTGCATTTTAACTGATTCGAAAGAGTGCTCAAATTTGGGAAAATTCAATAAATTTCCCAGGGACAGATGTCAGCTGGTGTCAGACCTTTCTTTATGCCATTAGTATCTGTTAATGCTCTTAGGTTAACTGACTTTAACATATGCAATATGATCCTAACAATATGATCTTGAGTGGGTAAAAATATATGAGAAAAAGACTACATAAGCAACATATCAAAAGTCCTCTTTGATGAGTTTCTTTACAAGTTATTGTAAAAGATATGGCAAATGCTGCTGCTGAGTTCCAACCAATGGAAAGACAGACTCATAAAACCACTACAATGTGTCCTCACCCTCCTTACTCATTGATCTGGCACTATGCAACTTCAAGCTTTTCCCAAAAGTCAAAATAACCACAAAAAGAAATTTTTCAAACACAGGAGGATGTGTTCAAAATAGTGTAGTAAAAGACATGAAAGAGGACTTCCAGAACTGCTTTAAAAAGTGTCAAGAACAATAGGATAAGTATGTTTGAAGCAGGAGGGAGTATTGTATTTTGAGGATTGATGAGAATGCATCTTTTACTATGATAAATTTTTAAAATTTAGGTACAGTATTTTAGGATCACATTTTATATAACTTATATATGTCCAAAATATCAACTTAACAAAGAAGGAATATAAAAATAGAAAATGATTGAAAGGAAGAATTCCAAAATTAAATGGTCTCTATGTGATATATTTGGGATTTTTTTTCATAATTTTCAAATTTCTATAATTAGCAGAGCATATATTATTTTTGAGATGAAAAAATCACTCTGTTTTGAATAAGATAAAACACTAAATGCCAAAAAAGAATATTTCTTCAGCAAGCAAGATTATCAAAGGCAAGTTCACAGTTAGGAATGGCTTCGTGGGTCAGAGTTGTGGCTGGATTTAAAGTATGGGGCAGCTGTGCCTGGGTAAACAGTGAGGGTCCCATGCCAGAAAGTGGCCCACCCAAAGGGTGTGGGTAGAACAAACCAACTAGAACAGAGAACTCATTCAGGGCAGACAGTGAGAACGAGCGTGATGTTAGCTCCACTTAACCTGGGTGGGCTCTGGGTCTTCAGTGAAGAATCTTGGGTTCATTCTGCAAAATATTGTTAGTTTGTCCCAGTAATGCCCAAAACAACCCAAGAAATGACTCACAGTTACATTTAGGTAATTCTGTCCTTCAGCCAGTGGACCAGTTCCAAAGTCAACAAGACTTCTGCTAATGCTGACCCTGTATTCCACCTCCTACTGCCCTCTCTTCAGTATTCTTTGCCCAAAGCTCTTGACACTCTGGCTCTGCTACTTGTATCCCCCCCCCCACTAATAACTTTCCCTTTGTTCCAAACAATTCCCTATTCCGTCCACCTATCCATCCCACCAAGAATAATTGTGTTCCTTTTAATGTTATTGATAATAGACAGGGAACTATCTAGTTCTAATAATTCATAACAAAGGAGAAACTACTCATAAGTTGAACATTTACTTTCAAAGGATAGTCACATTGTAAAAGAGGTGCTGGTTAACCCAATATGCTTAAAACAATGGAGCTGTTTGCCTCAGCTTCAAATTATAATGCCCACTCGTTCCTCTCCCCAGAGCAAATATCTTTGGAAAGATTGTTAAAAATTGTTAATTCTTTCAGATCTTGTTAATTCAAGACTGAGAGATGTAGGAAGTGAATCCAAGTGACCTTCAAGCCCAGGCGAATGCCAGAAAAAACTGATACTGGCCTGTGAGATCCTCCTCTAATTAAACAGCTGGTGAGGGCTGTTGAGCAGAGGTTTTACCAAAATGCCTGCAGTCTGGGATCTTGGAGAGACAAGACTCCTTTAACCCTGACCGTCAGGTCACATTCTTTCCTGCTCACCCTGCCACCCACCTTTTCAGAGTGCGCCCTTCCTGACCGGGTGCCCACGCAAGGAGGGAGGAGAAGAAAGAGGAGACATGTGTGGGACAGCACTCTGAGCTGGAGGGGGCGGCGGTGATATGTGGAACAGATGCAGGGGCTGGTTATTATTAGTGCCCTTGGTAAACAGGAGAGCCGCTTACACAAGAATGAAATCAGCTGCTTTTGTACTGGGGAAAGTTCCAAGGATGACTGCCTCCACTCTCTTCCCAACTCGATCTGCCTCTCTGAAGCTTGGAAACTGCTTCCCCTGCTTCTGATTTTCCATCCATTGCTGGAGCCAGGTATATTTAATAACGATAACAACAACAATAACTATTGGCAGTAATCCTTTCAGGAATACTTCTAAGGCTTCGTATATAGCTCAATTTTTCCTGCAACCAGCCTCTAGACATATAAGGACTGTGAAACCTAAAAATTTAATGGTACTTGTTTCAGACTAGACAGATGATAGGTAGCAGGGTTGAATCTGCATGCTCTTTGAATCCTAACTGCTCTCATGCCACTCCCCAATCACTTAGTCTCATTAAACTTTACTTTGATTAGGTGTGGAAGGAATCCAAACTCTCCAATGGGGGAGTAAGGTATTTTTGCATGCTGACCTCTTCCTACATATCTAACCTGTTTCCTGGTTTTTTTTTGATCCCTGAAATCACCCCTCTGGCTAGGGGAACTCTTCAGTATTCCCTGAAAGTGCATACACATTCAGTATCCTGGCACCTTTGGCTGTGTCCTTCTCCTTTAACCTCCTCTCCTCCCGCTCTGTGGACCACCTGCCTTCCCCATCCTATCTCGTGTATCAGGGACAAAGCTCTGAATTAGAGAATATATGCATAAAAGACCCACAATTCTTATCAGCTCATTTATTCTGTCTTCTCATTTGTGACTGTTCCTAACTCCCTACATTTAGAAACCCTAATCTGACCCTATCAGGCTGTTGGACTACCTGGTCCTTCCTCCTGACATAAATTGGTGAAACTACATTTATTTTCTTAAAATATATCACAGTCCTTTTAAAACCTGATGTAAGATTCTCTGCACAAACAGATCAATGAAATTGCCAGGGTTTGAATCAGCTTTATCTCTATAAAAACTTTTATTTTATTTTTTTTATTTTTTGCTCGACATCATCTGTATAATCATTTTAGCTTTTGGCAACTTTCACTAATAACTTGTTGCAAGCCACATTACCAACCCCTCCCCACCTGCCTGGGTATCTCCTACTTCAGGGATTCCTTGCAGTAAATATGCATATGGGTCACTTGGTGAGTCTGATTAATGTCTAAGTGGTGCTAAAATTCTGCATTCCTAACAAATTCTTGGGTGATACCAATGTGCCTACTGATTCATGGGCCAAACTTTGAGCAAACTCAACATAACGGGAACTCAGTATTGCAGACACCAACTGTATTCCTCTCTGCCAGGTGGCACATAATTAAGGGGCTGCCCCCAAACAGGCCCTCTCTTGGCTTACCCTGATACCCTGGTGGAAACCTCATTTGTAAAGCCTAGTTGCCACCTCACATTTTTCCCTTCTGTGGTCTCACACCTTTCCCTTATGACAGTCCCACCACCAGCACCACCATCTGTGATTTTTCTTTCTGTCCTTTCAGTTACCCTCATCAACCATGACCTGAAAACATTAAATGTAAAATTCCAGAAATAAGCAATTCATACATTTTCAATTTAAGTAGCATGATGAAATCTTTGCCATCCCTCTGGGGATGTGAATCATCCCTTTGCCCAGCATATCCGCACGATCTTCGCCACCCTCTTGTTAGACACTTGGTCTCGGTTTCCTTTATCAGATCGACTGCTGCAGTGTTGCACCATTTGTGCTTGAGTGGTACTTATTTTACTTAACAATGGCTCCGAAGCACAAGAATACTGACAATTCAGTTATGACAAATAGAAACTGGAAGGCACTTCCTATAAATGAAAAGTGACATTACCATATACATATATGTACTATATACATAACATTTGATATTATCCACAATTTCTGGGATTCACTGGGGTCTTGGAACACCCCCCCCCATGTGGAGACTATTGTATTTCCTCTCTTGTCTCTTCTCTCTGCCACCTCTGACCTAAAACAGCTTCAGTTGAGAACTTTCAGTACAGATCTCGTCAGTCGGGGTCCCCAGCAAACAAATGCACTGTGTGTTTCTTGCTACCCAGAGATTCTGATTATAATAATAATATCTACATATACTTTTCAACCCATATGAAGGCTGCTCACTGCCGTGGGATGCATGTACCACAAAGAAGGGAAGCATGTGGGAAGAGAATCAGAAAAAGGCTCAGAAGAACATTCTGTACTTTATGTTTTACTTACAAGGATCCTTGATTATTTATTAGGAACATCATTATTCTTCCCTGTAATCATGAGAGAAAAGAAAACATTATTGAAGTTGATGAATGGTTACAGAGCCCTGGGGACGCTTCCAAGGGCTCACAATCAATATGACCAAGACTGTCACACTGATGGAAACTGAGGAGCTCAAAACTGCATGAAATGTTCCCACCTCCTCCAACAGGGCCACCCACACCTGGCAGCCAACAAGGCCACCTCTGCATTCCTCCTTCATCACCATCCAACACTTTGACATATTTTTATTTCATAGAAACTTCTGATAATCTACATTTGAGGCAAAAAAAAAAAGGGTCTCTAGGTTCAAGCACCCAGGAAAACATAGTCTCCTTAAAATCTGAGGATTTCACAGTTTTTCCAGAAGCATGAAAAACAGACTTTACCTCATCTAAGAGAAACATAAAGGATCAACCTCCAAGAATTGTCCAGAAGTGAAAAATAGAATCCCTTAGTGCCAAGGATATTCAGTGTGAAGTGAGAGGGTCTAGATCAGTGGTATGCATGCTGTAGTGGGCTGTTTGTATCATTGAAATGGTCATCATTACTGGTGTAGTTGGTCATCCACATCTGTCATCACAAGGATATGAATTTGGATACCTTGGTTAATCCCTCTGATGTTATACTTCCCTCAAGGGCTGTAGCAAAGACTCAGTGGGGGAAAGTCCATGAAGGTTCCTGCCAGGATATAGGAAAGCAATAAATATTAGAGGAATGTATCATCCTGTTTAGGGTGCAGCAAGGTTTCTTAAAGGGATAATTCTTCCCCAGCCTAAGAGATAGTGGTGTTTCTCTGTCCAAGTAGGAGAGGCCTTGTTTTCTAGGCCCTGATGCCCACTGTCTGCTTGACAGAGGAGACATCTACCTCAACAAGGCCTTGTTGACCTGGAGAAGAGTGACACACTTTCCTTAGCTCTCCAACAGGATGAGCTTATGATCAGGCTTCCTTCTGGAGCTTCAAGAAACCAAAGGCCAAGGAGCTGGAGAGATTTCTTATAAGCACTGTGTGAAAGTCCTTGGTAAAAATGCAACAAAAGGGAGAGAAGTCAAGATGGCTGACCAGTGAGCAACAAAATACAAAGCCTCCTGGGAGAAACAACTCATATGCCAGAATAAAACATCCTGGAGAGACCCAGACAGAGGGAGATGGATCCTCCTGACACAGGAAGCAATTAAAATGTAAAAAAGCTCGTCAAACAAGTCTGGACTACAACTGAAACAGCTAAAAATTACAGGACACAGCATTTTCACTGTGACCTGCCAAGTTTGCACTGGCCTGAATTTGTGCCAGCTTGAATCCGCGCTGGCCAGCAGAGCCACCCAAATTCATTCCCGCCGCCATTCACAGGAACCACAGCAGTGCTGAAGTTGGGGGTTGGTGAGCCCAAAGGAGAGCAGAGCCGGCAAAAGGACCTTCATTAATCCATGGTCATTGCTGGGAATGAGACACCTCCCATGGGAAGGGCATGACCAAATGGGCTACATGTTGTAATCAGGCAGGAGGAGCCTGAATGGGAGCCACAGGGACTTCAGTTGGTTGCTCCACCGCCCAGAGTAGATTTGTGGGATTTGCTTGGACTGGGCCGCACCCCTGGCTGGGACCCAATGAGCTGTCCCAAACCTATTCCCTATGCCTAGCATGCACTAACCCGGTGAAGGCCCCTGAAGTTTGGCTGGCCCGGTGGGGAGGGGCAGGCAGGAGAGGGTGGAGGTCCCTCGCCAGCATGCTTCAGAGGAACCATGGACAACAGGGAAGGGGGCTGGGACCTGCACTGTAACCCATGTGGAGGAAGCTGGGACCATGACAGGAGAGAGAGGCAAGAGATGCCTCCCAGCCCAGAACCCTGAGAGCACTGATCCAGGAGAGGGAAAAACAAGGGAGATTGAGGGCGGCAAACAGGCAACATCAGACATGGCTTCAATGGACATTAAGAGATATCTTCGGGACCTTGTAGATGAGCTCAAAACTGAAATATTAAATCAGGTAAAGCAATATATGAGTAGAGTAATAAAAGAAATGCTCTCAGGAAGCTTCTGTCAGGATGATACAGACAGAAGAAGGGAGGAACACAAAAAAAGGAGAAAAGCATTTGATAAAGAATATAAAGAAAATATAGAATATATGAAGCAGATTCAAAGAAACTACCAGGAAATTAAAAACTCCATTGAATGCTGGCAAAACTCCTTAAAAGAAACTAAGGATGGACTATCAAAACTTGAAGACAAGTTTGCAGTGTGTGATCATGAAAGGAAAGATCTCTTAAAAATAACAAGGAAACAGGCAGTAACAATACAAAGGCTAGAAGATGACAAGAGAATCTACAATTTAAGAATAAGAAATGTGAATGAAGAAGCAAGAATACATACAGGTGAACTACAAAGGCTATTCATGGAAATAATTAAGGAAAACTTCCCAAGCATGGGAAAAGAAAATGTCATTCGGTTATGTGAGTCATACAGAACTCCAGCCACCTACAACCAAAACAGATCTACACCCAGACATATAATAATCAAGATAACAGAAATTCAATATAAAAACAGAATGTTAAAAGGAATCAGAGAAAAGAAACAGATTACTTATAAAGGTAAGCTCATCAGAATCAGGGCTGACTTCTCGACACAGACCATCAGATCAAAAAGAGCTTAGAGCGAAGTATTCCAAGCCCTGAAAGAAAATAACCTCTAGCCCAGATTGATGTACCCTGCAAAACTGTCACTAGAAATTAATGGAGAAACAAGATGTTTCCATGACAAAGAGGAACTGGAGGAGTTTGTGACCACCAATCCAACCCTACAGAGAATACTGAAAGACATTCTAGAGAGAGAGAAAAAAAATACCAGGATTTAGGAACAGTGGCAGAAAGGCCTTGATGAGTGGGGCAGGAAGTAGAATGAAGGAGAAAACCAGACAAATAAAGGCAGAAAAATAGCATAGCAGAAATGAGGCAGAGAAGGGTGGCTAGAATCTCTAACATAGATGGCCTTGACACTATATTGTTAATAGTGCACCAGGATTTAAAACCCACATTACTCACACTGCTCTGCTTAGATGGATTATATTCTATTCCAGTCATTCTACCTGTACTAGATTTGAGGGCACAGACAGCAGTCTCAAAAATAGCAGGATATAGTATGGTAATCATCATTAATTTCCTATTAACTTAATCTAAAGCTCTGCATAACCTACACTGTTTTACCATGACTGATAGTAATCGAATCTTGTTTGTTAGTTCACTGTTTTGTATTGATAGATTTTATTCAAAGCTGTTATGATTGATGGTATCAAGTCTGAGAGTATAGGCAATTGCACTTAAGATGACAAAATTCACTAGAATATCCACTATGGTTTGATTATTACCTGCCTTAGAAGTTTTATACTGTCTACAATGTTTTATTTTTACTAATATTGTTATGTACTGCTATATTCAATTATACTGCTATATTCCTTTATGCCTGATGATATAAACAATTCTGTTGAAGATAATAAGAGACAACACAGTAGTCATTGTAGATCACCTTGTCCTGTGGTTTTATACGACTTTTTTTCATGTTTTTATAGGAATTTGTTTTGTTTTGTCTTGCTATGTTTTGTTTTTCCCTGTAATACAGAAAGGATAGAAATACATGTAGAGACTCATGCATGTGTAACTGTTTACATTCTCACTATTCGAATATCTACTTCATATGCTTTAATTTTGTAAGTTGAACAACTATTTCTAAGAGGACAATATGTAATTTATCAACTAGTGATTTCTTATTGTTTATCTTTTTTTTTGAAATTCTGTATTATCTCTACCCTTTACATGCTTTTATTTCTCTTTAAATAAAAAAAATTTTAATGCAACAAAAGGACAATTGTTTTCTACACTGAAGGACTTTAAAAAATACTTCAAATTAGAAGGTCAAGGCTCTAAAGAGCATAATGACTGACTGTTTATCTTCATTAAGCTCTGTGTCTGGTAGTCCTGTGAGCGTGTTCTAACCTCAGGCTGAGGGTGGAAATGCAGACCGGATACTGTGTGTGCATTAGTGCACTCCTGGAAGCCAGCCTAGAGCACTTGGGAGATTCTGCCAAGGTGAAACAAATAGCGTAAGAGCCCCTTTCTGATCTCAACTTGAAAATGGCACTATAAATCTTAGAATTCAAAAATTTTAGAATTTTTAAAATTATTTGACATGTTTTACTAGAATAATAAGTTATGATGAGTACATGAGAAAAATACGTTTGAGGCACATTTTGGACTTAAGTGTGAAAGCAAAACTAACTGAGCTTCTAAGAAGAAAATAAAAGCGATAGCCTTGTGACTTAGTCTGTTGTTCTACCATAACAAAATGCCACAGACTGGGTGATTTATAAAGTACTGAAATTGATTCGTTATGGTTTTGGAGCCTGGAAGTCCAAGTTAGGGCACCAGGAGATTTAGTGTCTCATGGGGGCCTTGTCTCTGCTTCCAAGACAGCACCTGATTACTTCATCCTCTGCAGAAAACAAGCACTGTTATTAAAAAGTGAAACTTCTGGGAGGTAATTAAGTCACAAGGATGAAGCCCTTAAGAATGGAATCAGTGCCCCTATAAAAAGAGAATGATTTGTCTTTTGATACTCAAGGGTTCATCCAGAAGACACCATCTGAAAACCAGGAAGACAGCCCCATCAGACACTGAGTCAGTCACTGCCTTAGCTTGGACTTCCCAGCCTCCAGAATTGTGAGAAATCAGTGTTTGTTGTTTAAACCACTCTGTTTATGCTTTTTATTATGGCAGCGCACACTGACTAAGATAGTAGGGATAATAAAAAATTAAAAAGTGAGCCATGGTAGCACAGATTGTAGGTATCAAGTCTGTTTTACACTTGAGCCCATTCCAGACCACACTTACCTACTGGTTGGGACTCCTGGAGTCTCCAGTTGGCCTTTGCAGGGTCTTCTTTCCTTATTGCATGCTTCTTTTTTTCCCTTAAGTTTATATTTCTGGGTCTCAGCCATTGACCTCATTCAATACCCCTTACTTCCAGTTTCCTACCACTTATTTATTTATTTATTTGGCTTCAGGTGTATAAAAGAAATACACCACCAGCTTAACGGATTTATTCCCTACTACTGTGAAATGCATGCCTAAGCAGACTCTTTTCAGGCCGAAATAAAATTCTCTGTCAAAAGATCCTTAGGATTACTATAAACTGACATACAGTCTTTTACTATAATTACTCTTTCTTAAACATATAAATGTTCATGGTTGTAATCAGACATGGAAAATTGACCTTGATCTATCTGTACACCCATCATTTGGTTATTCTCTTGTGCTCCTAGTGAGAAGGGAAGCTGATTCCCCTTCCTTTTGCTGACACCCAGACCTCCTTGTATGGCCTTTACAACCTACCAGTGTTCACAGTAACGAATTCCTCACTTAGCCAATGCTATCATCTGCCAATGACAATTTGGGAATATTGGATCATAGCCCTCCATTCACAACCTTGGAGTTTGTTCTGTTCTTGGTGTTAGAAATTCAGTTTTAGGAAGTATTATATCAAATCCATGATGCCATCGCTTTTCCTTAAGTTTAGAACACAGAGCACTAAAGTCCACATGGATTATCCTCCTGCTCAGAGGCTGATTTGGGGGCTATTGTCTTCTTCCAAGAAGTTGAAGAAAGCACAGAGATGAACACAAGATTATTTCTAGGAAATTTATCAGTTTCTGTATTTATCTCATACACCATACTGATCTCCAGCAGGTGAAACTCAGCTGTGCAAAGTAGTTCATCCTAGTTTTTTGTCTTATCTTGTTTGTTTTGTTCTAACCAGACTCATGCATGGGTTTTTCTGCTCTGCTAGCAGACACCACCTATTGTCTCCTCAGTATCCATTTCCCTCTACCACCAACCTACTTCTCTAAACAAAGTAATCTCACTTTGCAGTATTATAGTTCCTCCTTAGCCACATTTCATGTTTTTTTTCTGTTGCTCACCTACTCTCAATTCCCCTCTTCCATTAATCACATCAGCTTGAAAATATTAAATAGAAAATTTCAAAAGTAAGTAATTAGTAGGTTTTAAATTGTGTACCTCACTAAGTAGCACAATGAAATCTCTCACCACTTCTCCTGGCCCTTTGTCTTATTTGGCATATGAATTATCTTTTTTCTTAGTGTATCCAAACTGTATCTACCACCCACCTTTAGGCACTAAGCGTCCATCTTGCTTATCAGATTGACTGTCATGTTATCTTAATGTTTGCATTTCAATGATTCACTGAGGTGTTAGGAGGTAACCCTCACAAATTACAGTGACTGCTGTGTTAGGCAGTGCATCTACTCCTGGCATGGTAATTACATTTATTCTGGCCTGTGATGGATATAGAGATGGCCATGTAGCCCTGTTTTGCCAGTGAGATCTATGCAAACATCTGCTTGGTGGAACTTCAGGAAAAGTGACTATTTTCCTGATCAGAAGCATCAAGCCTACTTGTTATATCCATTTTCCTAACATTTCTCCTCTTCCTCCTTTTTACCTGGAATACAAATGTGATACTTGAGCTGTAGCCACTACCACATGTCCAGAAGGGAAAAATCAAGACAAATGCATATACATTAACCTCAGTGTTGTTCAGCTGTTGAACAAACATTAGGGCAGTACCTACCTATATCTGAACTTCTCATTATATATGAGAAAAATTAGCATGTAATACAGTACACTTTCTGGTTGGTCTTCTGATACCTTCAGTCAAAGACAGTCCCAGCTAAGTGGTCCCTTATCACTGTGAAGACAGCAGGAGCTAATAACCTGGAACAGTTTCTATACACCAAGGATTAGGCCATTTTGTATATGATAGTTCCTTGGTTCCTTAGAGAGTTAGTTCTTGGCATTACTTTTCACTGAGAACAACACTGAGTTCAAAAGGATGAACCCCAAGACTGTCTGATTATCATGTCCAAGTTCTTGCTACCTCAAAAGACTATCAGGTAAAGCAGTCAAAAGTTCACCTATTTTGGATAAAATTTGAACCTTAGAAAGTATGAAATAGGGAATCTGGTTTTTTAATTTTTGCTTTTATTATGCCAGATAATGATAAATACTCTGAAAAAATTAAAGAGAATTATAGAGAGTGACCAGAGAATTACCTGAATAATTTCAGTAGGGGTATCATCAAATTTCATCTAAGGAGGTAAAATTGAGTCAATCTTGAATAACCAGAATGAGCCAATCATGTAAAGATATGGAGGGAAGAGCTCCAGACAATGGAAGAAGTATGTGCAAAGACCTGAAGTGTGAAAAACCCCTCATGTGTGGCTGTAAGTTGAGCACAATGAATTAAATCTAGGAGACAAAGCTGGAGAGGCAAGAAGGCAGAGGGTATAAGGGTTTATGAAGAGTTAGAAGGCATTGGAGAGTTTTATGTGGGTGGATAACTTGATCTGATTAACATCTTTAAGACAGTTCTGCAGTGGAGAACACACTTTACTGAAGTTGTTATGGTTTATATGTAGATGCCCCACCAAAGCTCATGTACACATGAGTGAGTCTTTGGGTCAGTGTCTGGATCATAGTGGTGTGACACTTATCAGTGGATTAGACCACCAATGAGTTTATAACTGGGTGTGATGTTGGCTGGCAAACCCTGGTGGGAGAAGGTGGGTCCCTGTGGGTGTGTTCTGGAAGAGTCTATTTCCGTCCTTTTCCCTTGATCCCTCTCTGCTTCCTCTCTGCCATTCTGTGACCTTTCTCTGCCATGCATCCCTACCTTGGAGCCTGCCAACTATGAACTGATGCTTCTATAAACTCTGAGCCAAAATAAACCCTTCTTCCTTTAACTTGCAGGTGTTGGGTATTTTGATCCAGCAATGAACAAAGTAACTAACATTGAGGTCATGAGTGGAGGCAAGGAGACCAGATGGAGGCTAGGCAGTAACCTAAAGGAGAAATGATAGTGACTCAGAGCCAAGTAATAGATAGTAAAGATGAGAAAGTTGTAGAATTAGGATACATGTTGAAGGCAGAACAGAGCTTGATTTGAATTAATTGTGGGGAACAAAGGAAAAAGGAAGTGACCAGGCACAGTGGCCTATAATCCCCACATTTCCATGCATTCAAGGCTCAACTGAATGACACAGTGAGACCATTTGGAAAGAAAGAGAAAAAGAAAGAAAGAAAGAAAGAAAGAAAGAAAGAAAGAAAGAAAGAAAGAAAGAAAGAGAGAGAGAGAGAGAGAGAGAGAGAGAGAGAGAGAGAGAAAGAAAGAAAGAAAGAAAGAAAGAAAGAAAGAAAGAAAGAAAGAAAGAAAGAAAGAAGTGAAGGAAGAGCAAGGCAAAAATAATTCCCAAACAGCTAGGAAGGACAAGAATAATGACACGGAGGAAGAAAGAAGGTCAGACTTTTTCTTTATGTTTTTTTATACAGAATGATAAATCAAGTTCCTATACTCTTAAGGTTCTGAAAGAGGATACTAAAGCACACTCTGTATCCTATTTGCTAGGCTAGTGAAGGTCGGCTGGATGTTTTGTGGAGGGACCACGGAAGGGGCAGGTCTTAGGAACGAAGAGATCCCTTTGGGATATGTTATGTTTGAGAGGTATACAAAAATCCATATGAATGTTGGATGTATATATGGAGACAATGTGAAATTAAATAATGTAACAGCAATTAATAGATGTAGTTATGTAACAGTCCTTATAAATGTTAATTGCACTGAACTTCAGCCTTGGGAAGCAAACAGCTGCTATTACTGTACTCGATGCCAGAAATCCAGACAAAGAAAAAGGAGATTTACCCAAAATTAAGTCACTTGTCCCAAATCCCACAGCAGATGGGTGGCAGCCAGAGCACAAGGTCAGGACTTAAAATTCCAAGACCCATGTTTTTCCTCCTAACTCACCCAGTAAGTGCTTCCAAACCCCTTTCTGAGGCTATTGCACAAATCCAAGCTGAAGTGGGGCCTGCTTTGCTAACGTGGAGCTTTCTCCGGCCAGGCCCTTAAGCTTCTTTGGAACCCATTCCCTGGGCAGCCTCAATCCCTTCTTAAAGAGGCAAGGAAGAGATTTGCAGGTGCTAATGAGATTTTCACCTTCTGTTTAAGTTTATTAAACCTGAAAAGCTTTCTGTTTTAGAGCAGTGTTGATTTTTTTTTTCCCCATTGCAGCTCTTTAGGGATTTTTTAAAAGTTGACATTATCTGACCAGAAATAAAACATTTTCAAATGCTCTTGTGAACAGTGAGGAACCATTCCATTTCTGGGGTTGGAGAAAGAACAGCTGCCAGTAAGTGCATTATGGCTCCTGCCTAGGGTTATTTAACTGTTTTTGTTTCTTTAAAAGCTCCTGGAAAACTTTGTGGTAGAAAAAATGGTCATTCCCATCATTATTAAAACTAAAAATAAACTCTGATTCTATCTTATAAAGACAGCCAAGCAGCAATAGGAGCAAAATAAGGATGGATGTCTGAACTGAGGGCCCTGGTTGAGTTTTTCCAAGGGAGGAGAAGAATGATACCCAGGAAGAAAAGCAAGTTCAGATTTTTTCTTTTTCTTTTGTTTCTCTACATAGGATGAGGTGAGCAAGTCTTTTTGATCTTAGGGTCCACAAAACGATACTAAGGTTCATTTACATTGAGGGTGCAGCTCATGTCCCAGGAGGGGTGCTAAATGAAACTGGAGAGCATTTCAAGCTCAGTTTTGAAGGAACATTTTCTTTTTCAAATTTATATGCAGACACAATCCAGATTCCCATCTTCTCCCTCTGTCTTTTTCCCTGTTTTTCTCCCCAACAATTTTAATGAGAAAAAATCTGGCTCCTCCAACACAATGCACTGTTGATGGTCTGAGTTAAACAGTACTTCATTTTGCCTTTTCTTCCCTCTTTTATTTTTTTTTTTAGAACTATACAAAAAATCTTCTATTATCCAAGGACTTTTTGTGTTTCTGGAGTTTTAAATGTAAAGCAATTCACGGGCCGTTTCATTGATGTATCTGCTTCATTAGTGCTATGCTCACCACCAGGCTAATCACTGGACAGTCCTAAAGAATTTAAATGACCCAAGGGTCTTTTCTCTTCTCCCCACTTCTATTTCCAAAAGAGTAGGTTTCCAAAAGAGGGTTACACGCCACATCTCCTCAATGATCAAAACCCAGAAACATACAAGAAGGCCTGGAAATTATCATTTGCCACAGTCACCTCTACCGTGTAAAACATTATGTGGGAGGTTGACAGAGAGGGAAACAGAGAAACTCCAGAGTTAACTGACTTCCATTCATCTCTAAACAGCTAAGCTTATGTGGTTATCAAATTATCATCTCTCAAATTATCAATCCCAAGTAACCATAAATATATTATTAAAATAGGAGCCTAGCTGTTTCAATCCTATGTGAGCACTTCACTTGTGCTCTGGGTTTTTTTGTTTTATAATTTATTTTTTTAGTAGTACATGCATGTAGTACATAATGATTCGTTTCTCCTGGGGAGTTGGCACATGTACACAGCACATCTTAATGCTTTCTTCATTTTCTTCTCCCATTCCCCTATCCTCCCTTCATCTCTTGGTCTCCTTCCCATTTGCAAAAGACCTATCTTCCTATTTTCTGTTATCTATCTTTGATTTTGCTCTTTATGTTTTGGGCTTCCTATGTTAGAGAAACCGCGTAATGTTTAAGCTTGTCTTTCTGATTTTATTTTGCTTAATTTTATGGTCACAAGGTGCATCCATTTTTCTACAGTTGACCCAAGTTTATCCATGTTCAGGGCAAAGTCATGCTTTATAGCATACGAATACTACAATTTCTTGATCCATTTATCTGTTGGTGGATATTGACCACTACAAGATTCAGCTATTATGAATTGTGCTTCTATAAATATGGGCATGTATATACCACAGTACTATGATGTCTTTACCTCTTTTGAAAAAAATCTAGAAGGGGGATATCTGGATCTAATGGAATTTCTGGTTTTAGGTTTTTGAAAATCTCCACACTGATTTCCATAGCAGCTGAGGTAGTTTATATTCTCACCAATAATGCAGAAGCATTCTTTTTATCCATTGCTACCTTGCCAGAATTTAATATTATTTGATTTCTTGATGATAACCATTCATTGTAAAATAATATGGAATCTCCGTGTTGTTATAATTTGCATTTCACTGATGGCCAGAGAGACTGATCATATTGTTATGTATTTATTGACCATTTGTAATTCTTCTGAGAAGTATTTGCTCATTTAAGTTGTCCAGTTTTTGGTTGGGCCTTTTTTTTTTTTAGGAGATTTAATTTTTTTGAGTTTTTTTTTTTTTACTCAGAATTAGTCCTCTTTTGAGGAACAGCTGGTAATTTTCTCCCCATTCTGTAGGTTGACTATTCATTTGGTTGGCAGTCTCCTTTACTGTGCAGAAGCTTTTCAACTTGACATTATCCCATTTGTTGCTACTTGATGTTATTTCTCCTTATTCTTTTGAGACAAGGTCATGCTATATAGTTCAGACTGACTGGTCTTGAACTCCTATGTAGCCTAGGCTGCCCTAGAAGTTAGATCATTCTCCTGCCTCTGCCTCTCAGGTGCATAAACAACCACCACTGGCCCCTCTTGAAGTTATTTTTTCTGCAACTAGGGTTTTAGTCAAAAAGTCCTTGCCTACACCTATGACTTCAAGAGCTCTACCTATTTTATCTTCCCAAAGATTAGATGTTTCTGCTTTAACATTTATATCGTCAATCCATTTTGATTTTAGTTTAGTACATAGTGAGAGAGATGGTCTGGCTTCAGTCTTCTGCATGTGAATAGCAGTTGATCCAACACCATTTATAAAACTGTCTTTCCTCCATTATATGTTTTTGGCCCTTTCGTCGAAGACCAGATAGCTTAAGGTACCCGTTGTTATTTCTTTATCTTCTGTTCTGTGCCATGTATCCACAGGTCTGTTTGGGGGCTAGTACCGTGCTATGTCTATCACTGTAGCTTTGCAATATAGTTTGAAGTCAGAGATTGTGATGCCTCCTGTTTTTCTCTCGTTAACTTATACTGCTTTTGCTATTCTGGACCTCTTCTGGTTCCATATAGATTCTGGTATTATTTTCTCTAGTTCTATAAGAGGGCCGTTGCTATTTTGATTGGAATTGCATTAAATCTGTCTATCAGTTTTAGAACTATGGCTATTTTAACATGATTTTTTCTGGTTATCCAGCAACAGGCGATATCTTTACATTTTCTGATGTACTCTGTGTTTGTTTTTTTATTTCCCCCAGAGTATTGTACTTTTCATATTGTAGTATTGAGGTCTTTCACCTTTCCTTGGTTAGACTAATTCCAAAGTATTTCACTTTTCTTGGTGCTATTTTGAATGGTATTGTTTTTCTAATTTCTTTCCCAGTAACTTTATTATTACTATTGATTGTTGTGTGTTGTTTTGTATTTTACTATGCTACTGAATTTAGTTATTAATTCTGGAAGTCTTGGTGGAATTTGGAGGGTCTTTTATGTAGAGGTTCATGTCATCTGCAAATAATCATATGACTTTTTCTTTTCTTGTACATGTCCCTTTTATTTCTTTCTCTTGCCTGATTGCTTTAATGTTTCAAGTGCTACATTGAACAGGAGTGGCGGTAGTGAACATCCTTGTCTTGTTCTTGATTTCTAGAGGAAACGCTTTCAGTTTTTTTTTTTCATTTAGTATGATGTTGGCAGTAGGTTTGTCATAAATTACTTTTATCCAATGAGATAAGGTTCTCCTGTACCTATTTTCTAACATGCATAGATGTTGGACCTGTCAAAGACTTTTTCTGCATCTACTAAGATGATCATGTGATTTTTGTCTTTGCTCCTGGTTATGTGATAAATTACATTTATTGATGTTTATATGTTCAACCATTCTTGCATCTTTGTCGGGATTCCTACTTTGTCATGATGCATGATCTTTTTCATGATTTGTTGCATTCTGTTTGCCAGTGTCTTATAAAGGACTTTTGCATCTGTGTTCACTAAGGAAACTGGCTATTGTGTTTTTTTTTTTTAAATAGACCTTTTTCTGGTTTTGGAATCAGGACAATGCTAGCTTCCAAGAATTACTTTGAGAGTTCTCTTTCCTCTACAGTTCCATTAAAGAGTTTGAGAATAATTGCATTAGATCTTTCCTAAAATTCCTATAAAATTCAGCAGTGAATCTATTAGAATGTGGGCTTTTCTGAGTTGATTTTTTTAAATTACTGCTTCAATTTTATTGTCTGTTATTGGATGATTCAAAATTTTTATATCCTCATGTTTCAGTTTTGGTAATCCGTGTGTGTCTAGGAATCTATCCATCTCTTCTGAATTCTCCAATTAATTGGAATATAAGTTTTTGTAAGTAGTTTGTAATAATCTGTATTTCATCAGTGTCCATTGTGATTTTGCATTTTTCATCTTTAATTGCATCAAGTTGGGACTTTTGCTTCCTTTTTTGTATGTTTAGCTAAGCATTTGTCTATTTTGTTTATTCTTTCAAAGAGGCAGTTCTTCAATTCATTGACACTTTGTATTTCTTTAGTCTAAATTTCATTAATTTCTGCTCTGGTCTTTATGATTTCCTTCCTTGTACTGGCTTTGGATTTGGATTGTCATTTTTCTTGAGCTTTATGGGGCATTGTTGGGCTATTTATTTGGGATCACTCTGTTTTTGTGATGTGGGCATTCACAGTTATAAACTTCCCTGTTAGAACTGGCTCTTGTGTCTCATAATCTCTGATATGTTACTCTGGCATTATCATTTCATTCTAGAAACTGATTTTGTAGTTTACAACAGTTGTCAGGTTTTTCGGCAGGAGGAGATAGCTCTGCTGGCCCAGTCTGCTATTTCTCTTTGGCGTCGCTGACTCTCCGGAGTTTTTCTTCTCTCCTGGAGCACTGGCCTCATCCACAATCAGGTCAGTGGATTGGTTGGAGCCTCTGATGTCCTGTGTTGAGGGAAAACAAATCACAGAGCAGGGCTGGAGCTGGGAGGTGGTCAGTTCCAAGGCACAGAATCCAAGAGCATGGAGTTGGCCTGGACAAATTTTACAGGGGTGGGTTCTATCCATGGTCCCAGATCTTGTGGTTTTAAAAAGAATAGGATTGTTTTATTTATTTGGTCAGATAACTAGCTATTGCCTTCTCACTCTTTTAGAAATTTCTCATTTCACTAATTCAACTGTCTAATTAACACAAGGACTACTGTGCACTTTTTTCCTTGCATCTCACATATATTTTCCATGTACTCTCTTATTCCTTTATCATAATGGTACAGAAGCTACTTTTCTGATTCATATTTCTTACATGAGTAGAACAGTATTCAAAAAGAGACTGTAAATTAAAACAGAGCCAAAATTTTAGGATTTGATTTTTATTTCTACGTGTTTTCTGTGACATGGGATCAGCAGATACAGTCTCCAGCATTAAAACGCTTTAATGAGAGTTGTTTTTAAGCCTCTTTTGAAAAGTTCAAGCTAATAGCATGATGATTTACTTCACTTATTAGTCAGAGAGTGTTCTGATTGCATGTCTGCCAACTATAAAATTCATAAAGATTAAGAGACAGAGGCTACTATGAGGTTCATCCTACCAAGAATCTAGCACGGTTCCCTTCCAATGAGGGTGAGCTATCAATATTTAGTTAATGAATGGATTTCTGAGCATCAGTAAAATATGGTGTTATTTTATTTTAATGCAAAATTAAAATAAAGTTATATCCCAGTTTAAAATGTAAATATTGGGGCAGGGGATACAGCTCAGTGGCACAACACCTACATGGCAAACACAAGGCTGTGAGTTCAATTCCCAGTGCCAAAATAAATAATAAAATATAAATATTAGCATATGAATAAGGAAAGTAATATAGAAAAATATATATCAAACTGACTTAATAAGATTAAACCAAAAAATGAAGATAAGACACATTATAACATCTTTATTTTATGAATAGAGCCCAAAAGACTTATTTTTAAATTCTAACTCTTCATGGTCCTTGATGGGATTTGGGGCAAAGTTATTTAACCCTATTATATCTGATTTTTCTCCCTTGACATTTGGAGACAGTTACCATTATACTGCTGTCACTGGTTAAATGGGATGATGCATGTAAGGTGCCAGCATACCATCAGCTATTCTGACTGACATTATCCTTCCTGTGATCATCTCCTGCCAATTTACATTTCTATGAGTTGAGTGCCACCATACAGCAATCCACCTTCATTCGTCTAGATGATGGAGGGTTGACTGCAAATTGCAAAAACCAGAGGCATTAACCACATGAAATGTGAAAAATGAACTTTGTCTCATCTTTCATTCCTAATTCACAAAAGAAGAGACAGGGCAATTTCTGCAACCATAGTTATGTAGAGGAGAAAGAAAGCTTCATACCATCACCCTATCTGGCATGTCCCAATGGCAGATGAGCAGATATCATTGAATATCTGAGGCTACTGGTCTTGGTCTTTATATCTTTCTATATTTTTTTGTCTTATATAATTTTGGGAGTGGGGCAGCACTTTTTACTTTTAATGATTTGATGTTAAATAACTTCACTAACTAGCAGAGTCTAATCAAGACAGCAATACCAACATTTGATTGTTGTTGTTGTTGTTTAAAAGCCAAGAAATGCAGCCAGAGTGGCCTTATGTGGGGACAACAGGACCATGGAGGGTGGAGAAGAGGGTGAGAGTCTGAGAGCAGCAGCAGTTCAGGTAAATCTGCACTCTAAACATGAAGATGCCCTTCTTCTGCTGAGATCCTGAATTTCCTCAGTCGGGTTTACTGTGCTTACGATTGCTTTCTGGAAAACAAAAAACAAAAACAGACACACACCAAAAAAACAAAACAAAACAAAAACCCTCAATAGACTTAGAAAAGTTTCTCCAAATGCTGCCAGCAGGGGATTTTCCAGGAAAGGGCTCTCTGTTTCCCGGTCCCCTGCAGAACAGTCCAACAGTCGTAAAGGCTTGTCATCCACAGCCCGGGAGCTGCCAACTGACACGTAGACTCCTTCAACACATTTTGACAGCAAAAGGTCATCCAGTGTTTAAGGAAAGCCTCTAAGAGGAAAATGAGAAATGTAACCAACTGCAAGGAGGTGCTCAGAGCCACGGGGGAGCTGGGGGGCGGGGGTTGGAAACAGAAAAAAAATTCCTACTCTCCCCAGCCCCACTTAGAAACAGGGAAATGAAGGTACTGCATCCGTGAAATAGAACAAAGAATAACTCTGAAAAATTATAAAAATAAGAGCCAAAATGTAAAAGACTATAATGAATTCCACACAAAACAAATAAGAGAAAACAACATTAAAATTAGAATATCAGTCTAGGAGGTCTGTACCAGTTGAACTCAGGTTTGACGATATGGCAGCTCTTGAGAGACTTCTTTCAAATATATGTATAATAAATGTAGCTGATACATCAAAACACTACTGAACTTTTAAAAATTGCTGTTATTAATCTATGCTAATTATACAAATAAATTACAGTTTCTGTGATATTTCCATATATACATACATCATGGTTAGTTCAAATCCTCCCTAATAACATATCTTTCTTTCCCTTACCTCTGTCTCTCCTCTCATCTTAGTTCTCTTCTCCCTCCCTCTCCTACTTTCAGATTTTTTTGCTTGTTTGTTTGTTTATTTGTTTGTTTTTGGTATATCCCACATATGAGAGAAGACAAGAAATACTTCTTGGGTCAGGCTTATTTTGTTTAATATGATTGTCTCCAGTTACACTCATCTTCCTACCAATGACATTTCTTTCTTCTTTATGGTTGAATAATAATTTATTGTGTATACCTTATTTCCTTCTCCATTCTTCTGATAAAAAGCACCTCAGCTGATTCTATAACTTGGCTATTATGAGTAGTGCTGCAATAAATACGGGTAGCAGCTATCTCTTTTGTGTGCTGACCTCATTTCCTTTAGATACACACCTAGGAATAGTGGAGCTGAATCATATAGCAGTCCTATTTTTAGTTTTTAAGAGAACTTCCATACTGTTTTTTTTACAGTGGTTGTATTAATTTACATTTCTACCAACCGTGTATCAGGGTTTTTTTCTTCCCCCATCCTCACCAACATTTTTTTTATTTTGGAGTTTTCTAGTTTGTTTGTTGGGTTTGTTTTGGTAATAACCATTCTGATTAGAGTGAGATGGAAGCACGATGTGATTTTGAATTGCATTTCTCTGATAATCAAAGATATTGAGCATTTTTCCACCTCTCTATTGGTCATCTATACTTCTTTTGAGAAGTGTTTGTTCAGATATGTTTCCCATTTATTGATTTGGTTACTTCTTGTTTACTTTTTTGAGTTCTTTATATATTCTGGATATAAATTCTCTGACAGATGTATAGATAGCCAAAATTCTGTCACATTTTGTACATTGTCTCTTCATTCTGTTGTTTCCTTTGCTGTGCAGACATGAACATCAACAGAACAGAACACAGAATGCAGAAATAAGCCCACATGTCTAGAGCCATCTGATTCTAGACAAGCATGCCAAAAACACATACTGGAAGAAAAACAGCCTCTTCAATAAATGATGCTGGGGAAATTGGGTATCTAAATGGAGAACATTGACACTAGATTCCTCTTCCTTGAACACTGTAAAAAGTCAACTAAAACTGAACTGAAGCGCATAATGTAACACCTGAAATTTTGAAAATTCTATAGGAAGGCATAGGGTAATCACTCAAAAATATTGCTAAATAGGAAAAGATTTCCTAAATGAGCTTATAATAGTTCAAGAAATAAAAACAAGAATTGACAATTGGAATTACATCAAATTGAAAAGAGACTTGTATCTTTTCATTCTGCCTTTTTCAGTATGAGGCTTCTAATCTCAAATTCACTTCACAGTCTAAGATAGCTGCTGCAGTGATGGCCACCATGTCTGCATTCCAGCACCAGGAAATAAGTCAGGAAGGACAGCGGGCACCACTGTGAGCTAACTCATCTCCAAAGTAGTTTTCCAAGAAATCCTGTATCAACACCTTCACTTACATCTTACTGGCCAGAACTTAGTTACTTGTTGTCATTAACCCCAAAACAATCTGAGAAATGTACTCTTTTATCTGAGTATTTTCAACTAATAAGTGTTTTCTGACTGAGAAAGAAGGGAAGAGTATGAACATTTAGGTAGGTAATCATCAGTCTATTATAGGGTCCAACCTCTGATTCATAGGAAGTTTATGAAGGGTGAAAAGAGGAATAGATGACAGGAAGTTACTCAGAACTGCTCACAGTTGTAACAAGGAAATTGTTTCCAGACAAGTAGATTGCCCAAACGATAAAGGATTCCACCATGCCTTCAGTTTATGAGACACAAGGAAAAGATGTAAGGTAGTTTCACAGACAGGAACAGGGCTAGCACAGCAACAAACTTTCTACGAGGACCACTGGAAGCTAGAGGACAGTGGAGCAGCACTTCCAAAATTCTGACCACTCTAGTAATGAAATGTGTGAAGAATCTCAACTATTAATGAATATGCTCTGGAAGTGACCCAGAAAGAGTAGTATATAAAATAAAAGAGACAGGAAAAACAGCCCAAGAAGAAGGGAGTGGAGAGGAGATTCCCAGGAAGATAGCTACTCAACCTATCCAGGGAGCAATCAGCCCACTTTGCAGTAGAACAGAATGGTCAGAGTATCTGAAATGTGCACTGAGAAACTGTGGGAGGGGGCAAGAAAATGTGGCAATAGATGCAAAGAAAACTACACACATATAAAAAAAAATGAAGCAATTGCAAAACTAAATTTTTACCCACCATGTTAGAAGTTAGAAAATAAGGTCTAAAATAGATCAACTGAGAAATTTTAGTTTATGCATATCTTTTTAAAATATGGTCACTAAAAGAAGATTTTAAAAAACCAAAGAGTTGAGAGGAACTGCCTCTGCAGAAGAGAAGGGAAAACTGGAACAAGGAGATTCTTTTTCATTTTGTCACTTTAGTACTATGTTTAAACTATGTTCATTATCATTTATTTTCTAAATAAAACAATTTTTAACAATGAGAATAAAAATGTTGTTGTTTCTCTGCTAAATTACCAAAGCTATTTCATGTCATTCTCCATGAAAATTAGAAAGATAAAATACTAAATGAAATGAAATAATGCATTGATCTGCATTAAGCTTATCTTTATTAGGATTGCAATATACCCATCAACCAATCCTATAGAATCTAGCAATCAGTGTTTCTACTTTCAAGATTTTGCTATCTCGATCACAAAAAAATATCATTTTATCTCAGGAAAGTAGAACACAAAGTAGAACACACTCACACACACATGTACACACATATGCACACAGATGCCATTTCTGTCTATTCTCTCTGATTCTATTTGAAGTCTATAGAACAAAAGATACTCTGGCCTGGTTTGCCAAGCACCAGACTGTTAAATTTCTGGGTTCTTAAGAAACCACTTTAACTGTTAATTTTTTTAAAAGCCAGGAATGCATTAATGACATAAACTGTAGAAAGAATCTGTCAAATTGAATCAGGGAAGGAGACAGCTAACATAACATCTCTCCTTAGACAGGTATTGTTTGAAAACTCACCATGTAAGTTTGTCATCGAGAAATCCAACTACTCAAAGCAGCATTTTCCTGGGCTGACAAAGACAGGATAGTGTGTATGTACTGTGTTATTTTTCTTGTACCCAAGAGCCCACATGATTTTTTTGTTGTTGTTGCCTTTTCAGAAAGGGGAGTTGATTAAACAGCTCAGAAAGCTTTTTTCTCTTTTCAGATTAAAACAGGACGACACTTAGGGGGCCTTTCAGTGTGTTCAACAGAGCTGAGCAATGTAAGAGGCAAGTCAAGCCTTTTACCTTGTTTCCACTGGCTAAGTTGGGGCTGTATAGTGACCCCAACCAGCAGGAAGAGCAGAGAGAGTGAGAGTTCCATTTGTCCCTAACAGAGCTCCATGCTTTGCCTTTCTTCACTATCTTGTGATTTTATTTCACAAATGCAGACTTTCATCCATTAGTGGTACTAGACCTTTGCCCCACTTCAAATTAACCCTGGGTTCTTAAATCAAGGTGTCTTTAAGAAATATCACTTTCAAAGTAAACCATCAAACAAGAGGTGAACATGAACAAAGCTTGGGTTCTTGGGTCCTCAACTCACCCCTGGACTATGTAATAAGGAAACTTGCTCAGGATGTAATGCTATGTGAGAAAAGCAGAATGTGTGTGTGCATGTCTGTAGATGGGTGTCTCTGTTTCAAAGAAATGCAGTGAAATGTCTGGTTATCTATATTGTTGAATAATTATGGATAATTTGTAATTTATTTTGTTTCTTTTCTTTGTGGGGTTGTTAGCTGTTTGGTGGTACTGCAGCTCTCCAGCACTGAACTACATCACCCGCCCCTTTCAATTTGTTTTTATTTTGAAACATGGTTTAATAAGTTGTCCAGGCAGGACTTGCATTTGAGACTCTCCTGTGCTGTGTTCAACCTGAAAATGTCCTTCCTTGTAATTCTTTTGTAATTTAAAAAGTCTTTCTGCAGGGAGCTAAAGAACATATATTTCTTTAGTATTAAAACCAAAGTAAAATATATCTTGAATAAAATTACTATATTTCTATTTAAAGCAAAAGAATGTATGGTACCTGCCTAACTGGAGTGAGGGAGAATGAGATGAGGGGGTCTTGTTAATGGAGTTACCACATGAGATAGTATTAGTCCGACTTGTGTTTAGAATACCTGATTCTGGTAGCTGAAGAGACCAAACAGCCCAGTGCTGGCATCTGGTGAGGCTGCATCACAACATAGAGATGGTTTTTCATGGTACAAGAGAGATCACGCAGTAAGACAGGGAGCAGGGCAATGAGTTGAGGCCAGGCTTGCTCCTTTTAAACATTCTACTCTCCTGGGGACTAAGCCACTCCTCTGAGGAATAACCCCATCTATGAGGCTGGTATTAATTCCTCCACTAGGCCACACATCTTAAAGTTCCCATGAGTTTCCCATACATTTCACAGGGGACCAAGCTTCCAGAATATGAATCTTTTATGGTTCATAAAACACAGTCAAACCACAGCAATGGTTTTCATTGGTCTACCTGTGGAAAAGTCCAGTGAGTCTCAGAAACAGTGTCCAGTGATAACTAAAAGCAGAAGCCAGATAGAGTGAGACTTATCATTTATTGTGTGAATAAAATAAATCCACACAAGTAAAGTGCTTAGAACAATGCCTATCACATAGGAAAGGTCTAATAAATGTTAGCTACTGTTATTATTGTTGTTGTTGTTGTTGCTGCTGCTGCAAGATTTTTGCCTCTCCTTACTCCTTCAGTTCTTTTCCTCTACAGAATAATAAACAACTGCTTATGTTACTACAGGAACTTTCAGGTATATTTCTCACTTGATAACATCTACCTTATGATGCAGATTTTGGATGTGTGGAGGTGTACTAAGAGTCATGCCCTGAAATTCCTATGCATTTTTTCCTGTAAGATCCCATGGTCTTTGTTCTTAGCATAGCTCACCAGTGGTATTTCACTTTTCAGCAAACTTTTTTGGTTCTTTTCTTCTCCCATCTTCATTAGTACTTCCAGGCTATTGGCTCCAATGTCAAGAAGGATAAATATATTCATCTGGTTAGGATATACTTTGATGTATGATCATCTCCTTTCAACTGCTTTTCAGGATGCAGCCTCTTATTTTTACCAAGTTGTAGAAAGCTGGTGGGCAATTCCATTTGGCAAACATGCTATTCTCTCTTTCTAGGTGACCCTTCAACTTTACATTTTCTCTATTTTACCCTTACAGGCATTGGAGTCAGAAGGACATACTTCAATAGGAAACACACAGAAACCTTATATTTGAGTTTTCCACCTTTTATTTATGGAATGAAGAGAACAAATAGTTTCTCTTTTTGAGAACTG
Source organism: Hydrochoerus hydrochaeris (assembly GCA_004027455.1). NCBI lineage: Eukaryota > Metazoa > Chordata > Mammalia > Rodentia > Hydrochaeridae > Hydrochoerus > Hydrochoerus hydrochaeris. The sequence continues at coordinate 75,176 of PVLA01001590.1, read as the reverse complement.
ACTGACAGAGGCCTGGCTATGCAATCTGATGCATCCACCCTTTCAACAAAAAAGCAGTCATTTTCCCTTGTTTCCAGTAAGTATCAATTTAACCCCATATCAAGGGCCATCTTTCTTAAAACCTTAATGTGCAGAATACCAAAAATTTAGAGAACAGTGAATTCTTGATCATCTTGCAAAGAGCATGTCTCTATTTAGGGAGTATGATCACAGATAGCCCCAAATGGCAGAACAATCTAGAATATATCTGTTTAACCTTGGGCTACTTTTTAGTTTAACATTTGGAATGTCTGAAGCTATTTTTCAGAAATTTGCTTTACTTAAAAAAAAAAGCTACAACGTAGATCTCTGATTCAGCAGTGCTCAGAGCCAGTCTCTTTCATATTCTATCACTCTGCACCATAGGTTTGTATGATTTCACACCAAGCAAATGTGGCTGGAGTCCTTTCTCTTTGAGGGAGGAACATAGCACCTGCTTTAGCTGTCATGTCACTTCTAAACTGTGGTCTTTCTGGTGCAAAATTTTTTTCCTTGACATGTAAGAAAGAGTGGGCTAGGTAATATTTTTGTTAACTTATTAATCAATTCAAGATTCATCAAATGACAGCTTATCATGTGATCAAGTGTGCTAGGTTTCAGTGGCACTGGGACAAAAACATTGTGCTGCCCTTATGGTAGAGATTAACAAATAGGCAGTTATAAGATCATACTCTAAATGCTCAAGTGGAACAGGGAAGAGGTATTAAATACTCAGAGGGCCATGATCTATCATGAGGGTTCAGGAAGCTTTCTCAGAATAGGTGAGCACTGACACTGAAGGAGAGGGAGATGTTCCCCGGTAAGGGAAAAGCTATTCCAAGACGAGAAAAGGGCTTGGGTGAAGGCAGAGTCAGGACAGCATATGGTGAATGTGAGGTTCCCAGGCCGTTAGGACAGCTGGAATGCAGTGTGATGTTAGGAAAGCAGAGACAGATATGATGGGAAGCTTGTTCTTATGGGTCTTTGTAGACAATATAAACTATTTTCAGATGATCCTGATATCCAAAGAAAGCAATTGAAAGATTTTAAGCAGATGAGTAAAATGAATAAAACTTCTCTTCAGGAAGGTTATTATGACTGTGGAGGAAAGAACAATTGAAAGCAAGGAGCCCACTTTGGACATGACAGCAATAGTCCAAACCTGAATTGAAGCAGCTTGAATGAGAAGGGTTTTCTGATGGATCAGATGGTGCTGGTGCAAGTCAAGAAGAAGGTTAAGATGAACCAAGTACAGGAATGGAGAGATTTGGTGACAATCAGTGTTATTAGCAGAAATAAGTAATCTGGAAGGACTTCCACTGTAATAGAATAGCTCCTGGCAGGACAGGAGCTGTCAACATGGATACAGCTAAACTGAGATGTCCTAAGTCACACAAGTTGCAATTCTATTGAACACAGCCAGCTTCAGACCTTGGAGTGAGCAGACAACAGTCCTGTGACACAGTAGCAAGATAGTATTCTTTCCTATCCACAGCTCTCCTCACCAGCCATGGAAAGTTTGCAAGCCCATTGACTTCTAAGCTTTCTTTTCATCATCAAATTTGGTGTCCACACCTTGAGATTGTTGAAATGATGTTATGATAACAAGGGAAGGCCTTTAACAACTGGTAAATCAATATAGCCCAATAACTGTTTCAACAAAGAAGCTAACGGCGGAGTTGGCCTTCTGGATAATGGATTATATGAACTCAGAGGAGCCTAGAAAACACAAGAAAAAGATTCTTAGGGGATGACAGACCTTGGATGAAGCAGAAAGGAGACTCAGGATGTTCATTAACCCCTTGTTCTCCACCATATTGATGATCCCCTCTATGCACAGTGTAAAACGAGGTGACCAATTATACAGACATACTACATTTTGTGCAATCATTTGTCTATTGATGGAAATTTGAGTTATCTTCATGTTTTGACTATTATGAATAGTGTTGCTATGAAAATGCACGTACAGTAGTCCTTTCTTATCTATGGTTTCATGTGGTAAACTTTACTTATTAATGTTAAATAGAATATTCTAGAAATAGATAATTGGTAAGTCTAAATTTTTTATGTTCAAATGACTCTTATTTTACTTAATAATGGCCCCCTAAAATAAGAATAATGATGATGACAATTTTAGTATCTTGTTATAATTGATCTAATTTATCATTAATTATTTTTATTAATCTCTTACTGCGCTAATTTGAAAATTGAACTTTACCTTAGGTATGAATGTATAGGAAAATCACAGAATCTACAGAGTTTAGTACTCATACAGTTTTGGGCACTTGTTGGAGGTTCCTGGAATATAACCCCAACGAATATGGAAGGACCATAGTACAATTTTTTATTTGAATTCTTGTGCTGAATTCTTTTTAGTAAATGTATGGAAGTAAAATTTCTGGATCATATGATAATTTGTACTTAACTTTTGGAAAACATTCAAACTATTTTACACAGTAGCTCTTTACCAGCAATGAATATAGGTTCCAACTTGGTGACAACTTGGCCTAAACCCGTTACTTTATAGTTTTTCACTGGTTATCCTAGTGGGTGTGATGTGGTATCTTACTGTAGTTCCAAGACTTTATTTTAGATGCTCACAAGTCTTAAAACCTCTACTAAGTATTTTCCCAAGAGACATAAAAAAATATTTATTTGCAAGAGATAGTCAAAATAGTCTTATTTGTAATACTTCAAAACTGAAAACAACTTAAATGTCCACCAACAGTTAAATGGATAAACAAATGTTGACACATCCATATAATTAAATACTAATCAGTAGTGAAATTGTAAATAACTAATAATGAAATAGATCAATTATTTAAAAAGTCGTATGTAACACATGGGTGAATCTCAAGTCATCATGTATAATCCTAGTATACAAAGCTCTAGAAAAGACAAAACTAATTATTGTACCAGATCTATGGTTGCCTGGGGCTAGATATAGTGACTGGTGACAAAAAAACACAAGACAAATCCCAGAGTGATGTAAGCAGTTTTTATCTTGGCAAAGGTGATCGCTTCACCATAGTATATATTTGTTAATATTCAATGAATTATACACTTAAATAGAAATGTATAATTCCCTCAGTTACATTAAAAGAAGACTTTGAGAGCCTCTCAAGTGGGTAGCTCAAGGCTGTAAATCCAACTTGTCCTTTTCTTCCACAATTCACATATTCCGAATTGGGAGCCTACAACAGACAGTGTGTGCTAGCTTCTGTGCTGTGAGTTAAGGGCAAAATGACTCATGTCCCCTAAGATCTAGTCTGAAAGATAGATGTTAATCTAATTATCAGAAAGGTAAATAACATCATTACAACTATTACACAAGAAAAGTACACAAAGTTATGAGTGCTTATAATTAGACAGATTGACTGTGGTGAGATCTGGGAAAGTGATGGCAAAACTTAGCTGAAATCTGAAAAATGAAGAGAATTTCATCCTTGCAGTGTTATCTACAAAGATGAAAGAGCACATTTAAAGTGTCTGTACCAAGGAGAAGTATTACCTGCTAAAGGCTCTGAATACAGGCCAGCATGACTGGAGCACAGAGATGAGGAGAGAAGGCTGGGAAAGATGTTTGGAGAGAGGGTTAGGGCAGACTTCCTGACAAAGCTCAGGATCTTGGTTATTACCATCATTACAGAAGTAAGTCTTGAAATACAGATAATGGAAGTTAGTAAGATTGGCTTTGGGATTCAAAATGATATTCTCTGGCCACCTTGTGAATAATGGTTTGGGAGAGAAAATTGGCATGTTTACAGAAAGACTGGCTGCTATGATCAAAATGTAGTAGGTGCTTAAAAGGTTCTTATGTTAGAGGCTTGATCTTCAGTGTGATGGTGTTGAAATTGTGGGTCCTTCAAGAGGTGGGATCCAGTGGAAGTTAGTTCATATAGGGTATGCCCTAGGAAAGAACTAAGGAAGTTCTCCTGGGACATTAATTAGTTCTTCTGGTGGTTAATCTCAATTATCAATTTGACTGGCTTGGGAAATACTAAGGAGTTTAGGAAAGGCCACTTCTGGATGTTTCTGAGTAGATCATGAAGGCATAACTGCAGGTATTATACCTGGTGCCCTTGCCCCTTTATCTCCAGCACCTTTCCTCTTCTCTGCTTCCTAAGGCTGGGAAAGATTGACCTAAGAATTTTTGTTCCACTGTGCCCTTCCACCATATATTTCTGCCTTGGAGCCAGCCAACCATGGAGTGAATACCTTGAAACCTTGAGCCAAAATAAACCTCTCTTTCTTAAACTGTGGATGTCAGGTATTATGTTCCAGTGATGGGGAAGCTGACTAATACAGTTTTCCTGAGATTGAGTCATAAGAGCAATGTGGACCCTTGAACCGCTTCTAGCTTTCTGCCTCAACATACGATCTCTCTCACACACAACAGTTAATACCACTGTGGTAGCCTCTGGGGAAGGCTATGAAGTGAGGCAGCCACAGGGGTCCTTACCAGAGCCAGCACTATGCTGTTTGGACTTTCAGCCTCTAAAACTGTGAACTAACAGAATCTCTTTTTTTAAATAGTAACACATCCTCAAAAATCTCATTACAGTGATGAAAAACTGACTAATGCACTAGATAATATGTTACTATTGAAGTCCTGACAGTGTCTATTTTATGGTGGTGGTGGTGGTAGTAGTACAGGTGGGTGAGATTGGACAGATTCAACAGGTTAGGTTTGATGTCTCTCTCTGGATGGGTGGAGAGATGGGCAACAATGAGAGAGAATCAAGTTTTAAACAAAGACCATGAGTTTGGTTTGAACATGGGGAGTTTGAGGCTCCTGGACTATCACACTCCTTCAAGCTTTCATTCCCCTAAAATATTTTATCTTCTCAAGTTTCTAGCAGAAGAAATTCCTGTTCATCCATGAAAGCTCAGTTCAGCTAACACTATCCTTTACTACCTCTCAAAAGTAGACTCCATTAATTTTGTTTTAGCTCTCTATTTAGGACATACTCCTCCATGGCAGAAAATTGCAATACTCTATTTACAAGTTTGTGTCCACTACTAAGCTGCTAGTTCCCTAGGTGAAGGACCGTGAATCCATCTTTGCACTTTCAGCCCCAGTATGGTAACACCTTAAAGTAGCTAATCTACAGATAATTGAGGAATGAAAGTGCATACATGTGGAAAACAGTTAAGATCTCTATTGTGTCTTTCTCCTGAAGCTCAGGAAGCTACAGAACAATTATAAAAACATGTCTGTAATTAGAAGATAAAGCATTGCAGGTAGATGGTGAATGATGGGAGTAGAATAAGAGGTTTTTGCCTTTAACCTATGTCATTTCATTAGTTAGGAACATATATGGTCACAAGATAAGAAACCCAACCTCATTGGCTTAAACAAACAGGCGCCATTTTCTCAACTATTGAGTAGTTTACAGGTGGACAGTTGTTGACTTTGGTTCAGGTGCCTAGCAAGACCATTCTGACTTTATTTCCCGTTGTGTTGTCCTGAAGTATTGGACCTTGGACCTTACACTCACTGTGTCTTGGTTGCAACCTGTTGGTAGCACAACTAGGCATCTCTTCATTTGATGCATGAAGACGGTGGGAAATAGGCACAAGATTTTTTGAATGGCTCCCCCAACTAAATCTTCTTTCAACATATGGTCAGAACTTGCCCTGACTTTCTTAGCTGTAAGAGACACTGGACAATCTGGAAGGGGACTGTCATGATGGTCTTGGTCCATCATGATTCTGGGTTCTGTTCCCAAGAAGAACCAGAGAATGGCATGGCTTTTGGGGAGATGACTCACAGGGCTGCCGCTGAATAAATGTCATCTACCTAGAAAAGCTAGTTTCTTCTTGACACTATACACAATCTTGGGCTGTTGGGGGAGAAGGAATCCTTTTGTAATATCCACAGAAAAGAGGTGCTAAAGGCAGGGATAGTAGACATGCATCTGAGACACTGGGCCTGAATGTAAGGCCTCATGAAGCTTTCAGCATCAAATGTCCCAATTTTCCAGATTCCTTATTTACTGCCTTTACAGCCTTTCAAACCAGGCATTAAAAACAGCAACAGCAGCAACAACAACAACAAATTTCTTAATCCACTCCAGTACCCATCCCTCTTGTAAGATAGACAATAGCCTTCCCATCTAACCCACTCATGCTGGGGCTGCTGCTCTCCAGCTGCACTGAAAAGCCTTATCTGCAAATTCAACCTTTCATCCTTTTTGAATTAGAATACTACTAGTTAAGTATTTAATGAGAGTGGACACTGAGAGTTTCTAGATAATGTTGCAGATTTTATTTTTAGTAGCACATTAAAAGCAGCTTATGACTTTCAGGTTTGGAATACATTCTTCAAGTTTCATGTGCACTGCTATTTATTACAGTCCTAAGGAGGACGGGGCAGGAGGAACAAAGGACCAATGGAGGAACCAAGCACTTCAGTTTCCTCCAACCACCCACACAGCCTTTTTCACCTAAATCCAAAGAGAAAACCATTTTCTTGACGACACAGGGGTGAAAGACATCCTGAGAGTATTATTAAGCTTTGCTATAAACATAAGCCTACACACTGTAGGGCTATAAACACAGCTAATTAAGAAAGCGGCTTGGGAAACTTACTTTGAGAGCAGCTGCTACAAAATCTAAACCTGAAGACAGGTTGCAATCCACGTGTGAGATCCTCTCTGCTGGCACCGACTGCTCCTTCCCAGGTTCCCATGCCCTCCTACCAGCCTCCTGAGAACACTGAGCACAGGTCTCTTTCCACTCCAGACCCTGCCCTCCTCACCAGCATTCTCTGGGACCCCAAAGAGCCTCTGGCTCATAGACACTCAAAGACTGAAAGAGTTAGTCAAGAGTTCAAGAGTACACTTTTCATTTGGTTGTAACAATCCTAATGGAAGGAACTGACACCCATGAGAGAAAGCCCATTTGATTTCTGACCAATAATATTTGGGTGGGATATGATCAAAGGACCCCTTCCAAGATCAGGGAACCTGAAGGGAGTGGACCACGAGCAGCCTTTTCTGCCGCTGCATCAGCCAGTTGATTACCTTGAGATACTTCGTCAATTTCCTTTTGGTGGCCTCTACAGTAAATTGCTGCCATTTTGAAGGGTATACAGACAGATAATAAGAGATCATCTTTTATGTTACTTCATTGGAGATCCATTGGCTGACAGATAATTTCTCTCTTTCCATATGGCCACGTGGGCATACAATACTAGGAAGACATAACTCAAATCAGAATAAAGATTGACTTTTTATCCTGGTCAGAGCTATGAGCCCCACTAGCAGAGTACTAGTCTCAGGTGTGGTATTTAAGAAGTTGGCTGTCTGATAGTCATAGATTCCCATTGGAAAAAAGAAGTCCTGCCACATTTGTGAGGCATATATACAATGAGATCTTTGCCTAAAGTCAGCTTGGATGCCTCTGGCACTAAGAGAGCTACAGCTGCCACAGTTCTAAGGCAAAAAAGCCATCCCTTTGCTACAATGTCTAGCTCATGACTCAGACACCCTAAGCACTCCTAAAGCCATGCCTCGCCTCTCATTGACATATAAATTGAAATGTTGTCCTGTAGATAGGTTCAGGGCTGGGATATTTAAAAGCACTTGTTTAAGGTTCTGGAATGTAGTTTGGGAATCAGTTTCCCAGGTTAAAATATGGGTATCTGCCTTTTGGGCCTATTGTATAAAGTGAGAGACCAGTCACATAGTCTTCCCATATACTGTTATCCAAAGGTGATAAAAGCCTCTAATCCCCAGGAATCCTCTTAGCTCTTCCAGAGTCTTGAGCTATGGGAAGGAAAGAATTGGAGTATGTCTTTCTTTCCCTAGCCTTTGGGTTACCTTGGATATGATGAGGCCTAAATAATTTACCCCAAGACTGCAAAGTTGTGCTTTAGATTTAGAAACCTTATAACCTCTGTCTTCTAGAAAATTTAGCAGAGCACAAGTGCTTTGGTTACAGAGTTCTTCTGAGGGGCATATGACACTATATCATCTACATATTGTAAGCCCATGACCTGAGAAAACTCAAAATATGCCAAGTCATGGGAAAGCTCTTGCCCAAAATGATGTGGACTATTCCTGAATCCTTGGGGAAGTGCTGTCATGAGGATTTTCAAAAGCAACAAGAAACTAGAAATCTGTAGATAAAGAAATACAAAAGGATGCATCTTTTAAGTCTAACACTGAAAACCAACTGGCATCTTCTGGAATCTGAGAAAGAGTGTATGGGTTAGGTACCACTGGGTGAATTGACACTATGGCCTCATTTTTATCAATCTAAGGTCCTATACTAACCTCCATTCCCCATTGGGTTTTTGAATTCCCAAGATCAGAGTACTCCATGGGCTGTTACAGGGCTCAAGTAAACCTTATGCCATTAGGTCATCAACTATAGGCAACAATCCTCTCTTGACTCCAGGTTTTAAAAGATATTGTCTCCAGTGAGGAAACATAGTACAACCTCTGAGATGCATCTTTACTGGAGCAACTCGCATTGCCCTACCTATTTTACCTTTAGTTGTCCATACTTCAGGATTTATTTTGTCTCCACAAAAGGCAGTGTACCTGACCTGGTGCATAAATATAACAGTATTTAAACAAGATAAAATGTCTCTCCTCAAGAGGGGAACTGGACTCTCAGGCATAATCAAAAAAGAATGTACAAAAAGAAAGCCATCCCAGTTACAGCCGAAGGGCTGTGGAAAACATAGCAAATTACCTCCTCTCCACTGACTCCTTTCGCTGAGGTATGATGGTTGGAAGGAAGGTCAGGATTGAAAAGAAAGACTGAGAGATAATGTGGCTGTTTCCAGTAATAGACTGGTTTCTTTTCCCTCTAGAGTCATGATTATCCGGGCTCTTCTGTGGAGAAAACAATAGGCCAGAGGGAGAATGCAGAGTGCCCCAGGGCCCTTCAGTCTTCTGGACCAACTGGGAGGATGGGTCTGAACTTTGCCTCAGAGGACCGTCCATCTGCAGTGGCCAGGAGAGATACAAGGGTCTGAACTTCGATTGTGATAGGGATTTGCTGGCCATACCAAGTTCTTCCTGCTCCTACAGCTTGTTGTGTTTGATCCCCGTCAGACCCACCTAAAATCACCCATCTCCCTAGGTCACCAGGAGAAGGCGGGCTTGCCCTTCAGTTCTTCTGAGTGACATTAATTCCTCCTGGAGAAACCTATAACCTGCTCTCCACCTCTGGATGAGGTGCTTTCTCTTTGTATCCTCATGAGACCTCAGAACCCCTCCTCCCAAGACACACACACACACACACACACACACACACACACGATTCTGTGTTTCAATTGCACGTGGATTGGCTTCCCTTTTCCAGACCGTGAATTCCACTAGGGTAAGAGGTTATCTTGTTCTCTTTTGTTCCTGTGGGAGCTTAGCAAGGGCTCAGGATATTCTGGAATGAATTCCAAGAGTGGTGTCCCCAGAATGCCTGAGCTGGGCCACAGGTCGCCCGCACAGCAGCCCCTATCTGGGACTCTCTAGCCCTAGGTCTCAGGACTCTGTACCAAGGAGGCGCGCCGCGCTCTGGGCCCGCCTCCTGGGAGCCGGAGCTACCCCGCCTGCCCAGGCAGCGTCCGTGTTCTCGAGGCGGCGGCGGTTCCAGGGCTGGAGCCCGCGAGCAGGTGGGGGCGGAGGCCCCGCCTCCACGTCCCGGCAACAGCAGAGCTGGGCCGGCGCTAGCCGGGCTCCGCGAGCGCTGCAAGGACCCCAGCGCGGAGCGCAGCGGCTGCACCGGCGCCGCCTCGGAGCTCGGGCGCTGCGGGACGGAGTCCGAAACCAGCAGGCAGCGGCGGGGACGGAGGCGGGAGCTCGAGTCCAATCCGGCCCAGCTCGATCCGCGGCAGGTAGCGGCTCCGCGCGCGTGTGCGGGTCGGTGCCCTAGCGGGAAAGGGAGGTGTCGTGGCCGCCGCTCAGGCCAGTCCTCAGGCATGGTGGCCTCAGGCGGAGGCAGAGGTGTTGCCAGGGCCCGAGAGACCCTCCAGGCTGCAGCCCTGGCGCCCGCCACCCGCTGTCCACCTTGCTGCCCGGCCCCCACCAGAAGGTACGAGGTCACCGCGGGGTTGCTGGTGACTTCCCCGGACAGGACTCTTCAGTGACAGCCCCTGGTGCCAAGGCCTTCTCGGCCTGGCCCTTCGCGAAGCTCCCCTTCCCTCACCCCGGAACAAAAGGCTGGAGTCTCGCTGGGATGGGGGCTGTCGCTGGAAGGCTGGAGCTAGGGAATTACAGGGCCAGAGGTGCCTTTGGAAATGCAAACGCAGCCTCCGTGAGAAAGTCAACTCCAGAGATGAGAAGTGACTTGCCCAAGGTCACACAGCTCCTGGTGACGCGGTGGGGGGGGGTAGGGTTATGCAGAGTGCAGAAGTCCTGACTCCCCCTTCCGGACCTCATCTCCAAGCCCCTGTGGTCAGTATTCAGACTGCTCCAGCAGTCATCTGACCACAGAGGGGCTTTAGAATCCTTTGGAGGGGTCGGGGAGAAGGAGCCAAAGGCACCCCGTCCCAGTCTACCCGGAGTGGGGTAGGACATCCCTCCGACCGGCACCTCTGGGGAAGCTGGCCGGTCCCCGTGGGTGGCAGGCACTGGCTCTTAGGAACAGCGCCTTCTGAGGTGGCTTGCCCGTCGCGTGGGTGCGCCTGAAACCCGCGTGGCGCGGTGTGGGAACCGACCGTGCACGCTCGCTGGAAAGAAGTTTTTCAGGAAAAGGCTGGGAGAGCGGCTCCAGGCTCGCTGGGACAGACTGGCAGTAACCTTGCTTTCGTGACTGGCTGCATTTGGAAGGAAAGTTACTCTGCAGCAGAAAGTTGGACTGTCACTTTGCCGTTCTGAGCCTCAGGTCCGTAGCTGTAAAGGAGGGCCTTTGGACCTGTGTGATTTAGAAGGTTAAAGTTTGTGCTCCCCGGTCCCCTTGCCAGAATCCTTTGTCGCTTCAGAGGAAGACTGAGATACAGATCCTGCGTCATTTATCTCTGAGACTGCAGCCTTCTCTTAAAACCAAACAAAACTCTAGCCAAAGGACTAGAGGTCACAAGAGGTCCTGCCTTAAGCTTTGCAGTGACCTGGACAGGGCAGGATGAAGGCTGCGGGTGCTGGAAATCGCCCCACCTTGACTTGAGCAGTGGTCACATAGGTGTGCATATGCCAGTTTATAAACTTATGCCCTTGAGACTTGTGAGCTTGACGTAAATTTTACTTCAATAAAAAAAGTAAATAAAAATTTAATGCTGCGGTTTTTCCAGCTGATGTATTTTAGAGATGCATTTTAAAAAACCACAGAAACCAAAGCAGGGGAACAAAATAAAGTTCAAAAATAACAGGAAATGGCACATCCACTTTACAAAGTGCCTGTTCATGTGTTACCTTGTATAATCTGCAACAGCCTTTTAAAGGGAGGTGTTATTTACTGTGCCTTTTCTACAGATGAGAACATAAAAAGTGACAGAGATTAAATGCCTTGCTGAGGAATTCTGAGCATAAGAACCCAGGAACACAGACTTAAATTCTAAACATGCATCATAAACAGACAATTTGAGGACACCCCAAACAGGGCAGAATATTAGCATGACAGATTTGTAGGCTGGCTTAAAAAGGGTTGCTAGGTCCTTCTCTCTTGTTCCTCCCATGAGTCTGTTTCCATGTGATTGTGATTGTGACATTGTGTTACATTAAGTTCCCCAGCAGCAGAAGGGATGGAGGAAGTGTGTCTAAGAACGTACAGTTTTAGGAACAGGAGGGAGCCAGCTGGTCCATCCTGGCAACGCTGTTATTTAGGAGATGTATTGTTCAGAAACTTTATAGTACAGGTTGTGATTTTTTGCTGTCACTCCAACACAGAGAGAATCAATAATAGAATCTAGAAAAGATCTTGGAGACAAAAATGAGATTAACAATTGAAGAGAACACGAGGAGGAACAGTCAGTTTTTCTTTTATTCTAGAATTTATAAATCTATTTATTAATGCTAAAGCTTTTTTAAAAACCCTACAAAAATAGCTAGGCAGAAGGCAGAAAATTTATTTTCTATCATATATGTATCTCTCTATATATATGTGTGTGTGTGTGTGTGTGTGTGTGTGTATAAAACTTTAGAGTACAGCAAGATTATGTCTAGGGTGAAATTTGTCCAAATATGTGCTGTAGTGATTTTATACTTCTACCTAAAATTTAGAATTTAAACAAATAGAAACATGTTTGTTTTACCAGAGCTGAGTGCTTGTCTAATTTGTGGAATTATGAGGATTTGATGTAGATGCTGGGTTAAGTGGGGTTACCATGAAGGTATCTCTGGGTGACTTCCCTCAGCCAAGTGCCATCAAGTGTGATTATGCATCACAAAGTTATCTTTAGGCAGATTTTCCCTTGTCATGGTAGTGTTCCTGCCATCTGGCTGCTGGAATATTTAGAAAGGAACCGTAATATTTGACTGGCTTTGCTGATAGCATGACAAAACAAACTTGAAGAAGGAACTGTCAAATAAGAGTGATATTTGGTGAGAAAATGATTAACTACTTCTTCCTTCGCCACTGCACAGAACGGATGAGACATGTGCTGCCCAGCTGATGCACAGCAGATGCAGCAAGTAAGGAATTGCGTAATGAACTGCAGGGTTCAAGTGCCAAGGAGATAATGCAAAACAAAGAAAATGGGGCAAAAAACCTGGACAGGCATTATGTGACCCAGGCCCTGTGGAGGAAGATGTTCAAGAGCATCTTGATGGAATATTCATTCTATGTGGGCAGTGTATGCTGGTGAGACACTGAATCCACAATAGTGGCATCCAGAAGAGAGGCCTGCCTGTGGTCTGTGACTTAAATAAAAGGAGTCAGCAGCCAGCCTCAGAACTTTGAGCTTCTGGAGACAGGTGTCCACATGCATGCATGCATCTGAGATAGTAGCTGTGCTGCCCCCCCCCCCATTGTTCTTTAGGAGCTGGGAGCCACTCATTGGGGGCCTAGGCTGAGAGCTTTATCTGTGCTCAATGATCCCAAGAACCCTATGAGGAAGCAAAGTTTGCCTTCCTCCCATTCCTAAAAGGAGCGCTGAGACCAAGAGTTAAGTTGGTCTCAGATGATCAGTATGTCCTGGTCTGGTCTCCCTTCTGTTCTCTCATGCTAGTCCCACGATGCTGTTGACTTCCCTGACTCTGCCTTGTACTTGAGTTCCTGGAGGGCAGGTGCTCTGCCTTCCTCACCTCTGTTCCCAGCACTCTGGCACATGATGGGTCCTCCTTAAATGTAGTTGGATGAATGAATGAGTGAATGAGTGAATGTATGAGCATCTTGGACAGTGGTTCAAGATGAAAAACTGATTGCTTTTTAGATCTTTTGTTTTAACTTTCATGGTTTCATTCTTTTCTGCTGATATGGGCTATTTAACATCATTGTATGGATGAAATGTAGAATAGATTTCGCCCTTAGGGGTCAAGAATGCTAATCTCAGCTTATAAGATCAGAAGGTCTCCAACTTTTCAAGAGATCAGACATTATTTTTTCTTTTGAATAATTTATGCTACTTAGAATATCTGGATTTGAGTCTTCCATTTATCACTAACTTGCTATACAATCTTAGACAAGTTGCTAATCTCTGTGTGCCCCTGTTTCCCTGTCTGTAAAATGAGCATAATAAAAGTATTAATTTCATATGTACCCTAAATAAGATAGGCTCAATACTGAGGACAGCACCTTATTTATATCAATATTCAATAAATTACCCAAATTTTTATTATGATGATGATTTGTGCTTTTAAAAGTTATTTATCCTCAATATTCTCTGTCCTATAAAGCATTTGAAGACTTTTCAAAAACAGATTGTAAGCCAGAGGTGCAGGTCAATGGTAGAGCACTTGCCTAACATGCATAAGGCCCTGAGTTCAATCCTCACTAATGAAAAAATAAAATAATAAACAACATAAAATTAATAGGTTATGAACTGGGCTAAAGGGCACACAGAGAATAAAGGATAAGCTAGAGTAATTTAGAGAACAAGAATATATCATAAGGTGAAAGCATGTTCCACAGATATGGTTTAAAAATGGTTAGAGCTTCCTAGCAGCCAAAACAAAAAGGAAAACACAAATAGTTACCCGATCCATAGCGACCATGAGATAAAAACAGATCAGTTACACCGCTTTTCCTGGTCCTGAAACCTGGGATAACTTTCCCCTGGCAGCTCTTCAAAGCAGTCCCTGTTGTCATAGAGATCCAAGTCTTCAGCACTGTCCCTGTCTAAATACAATGGAAGTTTTGTAGTAGAGGAGTAAGCATTTTCTAGAACTTTATGACTGAAGTTCTGGAGACGTAATCCCAGAGCACAGCCCAGTAAGAAAGCTCCTCCATGTGGTCCAGGGGCTTGCTGTTTTCTTAGCTAGGTTTGCCAAGTGCCTGCAAGAGTAGAAAGATTCTTGCTTTCAAAGATGATGATTCTCCTGAGTGTCAAATGGACAACTTTATCTGCGAGAACACTGGCTCTGGTTGAAGCCAATTAAATTAAGGGCCGGATCAGTTCTCATCATCTGGAAAAAGTCTGCACATACATTCATTAATAAGATTGCATAGTCATGAATATTTTTTTTTTGATGTTTGTAGTTCAGAGTCTCCCTTTAGCTGCAGGTTTTATCACCCTACCTGGAAAAGAAAAAAGTGCAGTGCTTATAAAAATAAATGATGATGAATTTTTAAAAACATTTTTATAATTGAAATATTAGTGGCCATATTGTTTCACTCTTTCTTCATATATACCCATATCTATTTTACACGTAGTATGTATGTGTTCTGTATATACGGAGTGATTGAAAAATGTGACGAGTGTTTAAATTTTAAAAAAAATTTTAACAATCAAGGACACATTGCTATCAGTTCCCCCTCAGAATACTCCCTCTCCCTTCAAAGCCCATTGCTCTTGCCACTTTCTGAAGCAGTTGAGGAAGTCCTCTTTTCTCAATGTCCTTATGAGGTGTGATCAAAAACACGGTGAATGCTGCTGTGGAATGTCAATTAATGAAATGGCAGGCTCATGAAACGTCATGACATGTCCCCATCCACTATGTTCTGTGGACCTGGTGCCATGTAATTTTTCAGCCTTTGCCCAAAGTCAAAATGACCAGCAAGGGTAAACATTTTGAATTGATTCAAGATATCGAAGTAGATACAACAACACAACTAAAGACAAGTGAGGGACAGCATTTTAAAGGGAATTAATGGCAATGTGTCTTTTACTGTTACACATTTGTTTGTTACACACATTTTGTAAAATTTAACATGCACCATATTTTTGGAGGAGTCACAAATTTATTTGTTATGTGAAACTAGAGTCCCAACAAAGGTAGTCAGGGATTGGTACAGGATCTCATTTCACACAGTGCTGTTAGAAACCAGCTTGCTTCATTTTCTACGTTCTCAACCTGGAGGGCTTCATTCTAAATCTAGTTGCCTCATGGTTACAAGATAGCCAGCTATATCTCTGAGCTAACACCTATTGTCTAGGAAAGCTGAAAAGGAAGGCACAAATCTTTAAAGGATGAATGCCATTTGATTAAGGCCGATTTTGCCTTTTATTTAAAAAGGGATACTCTTCCCAAACTGCCGCTTAAATTTCACTGGCCAGAAAAGTGTTACAGGGTTACTCCCAATATAAGAATCTGAGAAACAAAATATTTCAGTTGAGTAAATTGCAAAATCCCCCTCTTGTGATTAGTGCTGTCAAGAAGAGCCAGTGGTTGAGTGGACACCCACCATAATTGCGTTATAACCCATGTCCTTGGGTTACCTAGAAGGGACAGGAGGTGACTCAGTAGCATTAAATGTTATGCTTTTCTAGATCTTCGTGGAATGAGCACTAAAGAAGGAAACACATCCAAGTGCCTGTGAGAAGCTTCCTAACTCACCATCATTGCCCCCACTCCTTTTCTCACTATCAGATCTAAAACTGCCATTTGCCAAAATACTTTAAACTCAGTGTTTCAAATACAACTTACTCATCCCTGCT
Source organism: Hydrochoerus hydrochaeris (assembly GCA_004027455.1). NCBI lineage: Eukaryota > Metazoa > Chordata > Mammalia > Rodentia > Hydrochaeridae > Hydrochoerus > Hydrochoerus hydrochaeris. Next base: position 59,173 of record PVLA01001590.1, on the reverse strand, counting down.
CATTTGTCACCCACCACCCCCACCACCGCCACAATCACTTCCTTGTGTGTTTCTTTATTTAACATGGAGGAACCCTGGAGTCTCTTGGGCTCTTTTTTCTCTTCCATCCTAGACATCCAGTCTAATTTTCTCCTTGGATCCATTTCATCACTGTTACTCTAATCAAATAAACACCTTTCCTTGATCATGTGGACCCCCTCATTGGTCTGTTTACTGTTTCTTTTTCTTACAGTTTGTTTGTCATATGTAGGTTTCTCTAGTATGCGGTTTTGAAACCATAAATGTCTAACAGTGTCTTTTAAATTATTACTAATACGGGGCTGGGGATTTAGCTCAGCGGCATAAGTGCTTGCCTTGCAAGCACGTGGTCATGAGTTCAATCCCCAGTACCGATAAAAAAATAAAAAAATAAATTATTACTAATACATATTAATGGGACTCACTGTGGTATTTCCATCCATGCATACATTGTGCATTGATCTAAAACTTTAAAATAAAGCCTAACTCTGTGACAGCCTGGATCCATGACCCCACCCACATGCCCTTAGACTGGCACGTGGCACAACTCCTACATGCCCTCCTGCAGGCATGGTTCTTACTTGTCTGTGACCCAGGAAGCAATTACCTTTCATTTGTATTTCCAAAGTGCTTGTATTTCTATTAATATTTTTTGTCCTGGATTCTATTTTGCCTGATATTAATAATGTTGCATCTGTTTGTTTTTTTTATTAACAGCTTTATTGTGAGATAATTCACATACCATGAAATGCACATTTTTAAGAGTACATAGTCTCAGTGGTGTTTAAAATATTCACAGTCACACTTCCATCACCATTTATTTAATTCAAGACATTTTCATTAACTCAGAGAAACCTACATACAATAATTTTCCGTCCTTGCAGTCCCCGATGGCCACAAACCTACATTTTATTTCTGTCAACTTACATATTTTGGACATTTCATATATGTGAGGGTTTTTTTTAAACTAGCTTCATTCCTTAGCATAATATTTTTAAGGTTCATCCATGCTGTAATGTGTACTCTATTTCTTTTCACTGCCAAATAATACTCTGTTGCATGATCATATTGCATTTTGTTTGCATTCTGCATTTCGTTTATACATTAATAAGTTCATGGACATTTGATTAGTTTCCACATTTTATGAGTAATGCTTCTGTGAGCATCTTTGTCTATGGACATATATTGGCACTTTTCTTGAACACATACCTTCAGTGGGATTTCTGGGTCTTATGGCAAAAATCTGTGCTCACATTTTGAGAACCAATCTTTTACAAAGTGGTTGCACAATTTCACATGTCCATGTCCACCAGCAGTATATGAGCATTTCACACCAATGTTTTAGTGTCTTGCTTTTGTTTTCATTTTTCTATTTTCAATTTTCAAGCCTCATTTTTTTAATAGTGTTTCTTATAAAGATACAGTTATTTTTTAAAAATGCAATTTGAGTAACTATTTTGGTAAGGGAATCTAAAAACCTTTTCACAGCTGTGATTGCCAATATATTGGAAATTATTTATTTTATGTATACCATGTGCTTTCTTGTTACCTCCTTTCTGCCCTCCTTTTCTGTATTTCGCTGTATTTTCTGTAAGTGCCTTTCATACAATATGCCTCAATAAGTAACAATAAACTATCATGTATGGATAAGATTTATGTGTCCATTAGATATTTATTATTTATTTATTATTAGGTATCAGGTGCCTAGTTTTGCTTAGTGGCCAATGTAGTCCCAACATTTGGAAGGTCAATAAATATGGTCATTACTCATTGTATATATATGGATTGAATTGTCACATTACACTCATAAATATGTGCAGTTATTATAGGTCAATGAAAATAATCAATATTTGCTGCTTTGCATGGGCTATGCAAAAAGACTGATATACTCAGCAAAAGTTAGGAAAGCAGTGGAAGAGTCACTGACTTGAGATCCAATTCACTTAGGTTCTATTTTGTTTTGTCACAGCCCAACTATTTGACCTCAAAGTGACTATTTTACATCTTTAAGCTTTCCTTTCCTGTCTGTGAACAAGGGATGATAGTATCTCTCATGCAGAGCTTTTGGGGAGCATGAAAGGTAATTATGTAAGAATCAGAATTGCTAATATAGGGAATATAGTCAGAACACTTGAACTTTGTTGTTTCTGTTGATAAACTATTTAACAAAGCAGTCTTCCATCCATGTTTGTTTGTTTGTCTGTGCTGAGCATAGAATCTAGCACCTTGTACATGCTAGCCATTGCTCTATGGGTGAGCTAAACCCTTAGCCCCACTGTCCGTCAGTGTTAGACACCAACCGCATATCTCAGGGAATAAATTTAGAGTAGAAAATGATACTGGCTTTTTCCTATGTGTGTGACATAAACCATTATTGTCCTGTCAAAACGGAAAACAGCCCCCCACCCACCCACACACACCTCTTATGGGAGAATCAAGGAAAAGAACCAATGTTGTGCTTTCAACTTCCCCTTAATGAAACAAAATTAGACTTTAAATTTCCACTGTCCCTCAGAGCTGTTGTTTATTCTAACATTCGTTTAAAGTTTGAATGTCTTAATTGTGCTGCTTTACAGCAATGCAGTGGTAGAATAAAGTAGCTTCAGAAGTAAGATAATTACCTAAGACTTGAAGAACAAGCAATCATTTCTCTGGAGTTTAAACTTCACCTTCTTCAACTTTTAACAGCTTTATCATGACTTGTTGGTGTTCTGGCTTCCACTCAAATGTTTATGCCCTAAAAGTTTTAGAAACTGACCTGCAGACTAATTGAAGGAAGGCTAAGGAGTATCCTGGGTTCGTGGCAGGTACTCTACCTTCTTGGTGTTCATGGATGCTCAGTGAGTTTTAATTGATAGTGTTTGATGTGTAGTCTTTTTAATATTATCCATGTACATTACATAACGAAGAGTGATGGGCAGAATAGTGGTCTGTAAGACCTGGGGGTGCAGTATTCTGGGGGCACAAAGCTATCAGTTGTTGTTTCAGACCTGTGTATCTCTTGGCCAGAATCCTTCTGTTCTTGCAGATAATGAATGGCAAGGATCAGTCACAGCTGGGACCAACTTACAAATGATTCATGCCGAAAAGAGAATCATGTCCTAGAACTATGAGTAGTTGTATGCTACCCATGTGTTAATGAGTTACACCTTAGGGGTTTTGATTGATTTGGGGAGAACCATTTTATTCCACACTTGCCTATTTTCCTATGCCTTTGGTCAGCCACCTCTACTGCTGGCATATAGCTGTAGAAGTGAGCTCAGTGGCGGCAGAAATCTGCATTTGGGGACAGCAGTGTGATGTCCACCCTAGCTCTCTGTGATGGCTCTAGCAGCAACTCAGTTGGATCAAGTCACCGCAAAGATTCGTCCTCTTAATTCATTTGTATTTATCTTTAAGCATTGACATTTTCTTTATCCATTCATTTGTTGGTGAATGCATAGGTTACTTCCAAGATTTCGCTATTAAAAATGCTGAATTGATGTATTATTCCCTAGTGTAGTGAATTGTATCAGTAAATGTTATAGCACTGAGACATTCTCACATTTCAGCTGTACTCGATTAGTATATATTTAGTGTGTCACAGAATTCTGTGTTGTTTCATGTTATTTTTTCCTCTTCCTACATAAGTGAGATTGGTCAGTAGTTTTTGGTTCTGTCTTTCTCAGGTTTGGGTCTGACTGATACCTGGTAAATCCACGTCTTACAGGCTGGGCAGAAGTTGGTACGGTCTTCGTGCTTCTTGTTTATGCTTCTTGACTGCAGTCTTTGATACTTTCTGCTGTTTCTTCTCTTCACACTTTTCCCTCTTGTCTTGACTACTTTAATAATTCTAGCTTTTCTGGAAAAGTGTGAATTTTAATCCAGGTTTTCAGATTTGAGCAAAATTTTTTTAACATCTTCTATAGCCATATCTTTTTAATATCTTCTATAGCCATTTTCTTGTCTAACTTCGTAAGTTGGTGCTTTCTCTTTCTCCTCATTTTTAGTGAGGTGATTGATATTCTATTTTTCAAAGAATGGGCTTGTGGTTTTACTAGTTCTAACATTTATCTTTTTAAATTCCTAAATACCTATTTTTAAATTCATAAATACAAGTTAATGTCATGTTCTGCTTCCCTTAGGTTTCTATTGTTATTATTCACACTTCTGAGAGTTTTTAGTCCTTCATTGTATGTCATTACTTACAGCTGAGACTTGCCCTGAACATTGCCTGAGCCATGCTCAGTGGGTTCTGATTGATACATAGTGTTTTCATCAATCTTATTTCTCACTGTTCATTGATTCTGGTTGTACATCTTTAGCCCAGGATTTATTTGATAGTATCAAAATTTCCAAGTGATGGCATTTTTAATGTTTTTGTTGCACTTTCTTAATTTATTATGATTCTGAAAAGAAAATATTGTTTATTCTGTTTCTACTTCTTAATTATTGAGGCTATCTCTGCACTCTTTACAGCTAACTTACAGTATTTTTTATGTCTTTCTTAGGAACACTTTAAAAGTGCTAAGCCTATAGGTCAGGCATAGTGGTGTGTGACTTGTAATGCCAGTGCTTGGGAGGCTGAGGCAGGAGGACAGGCATGATTTTGAGACCAGCCTGAGCTACATAGTGAGTTCAAGCCCAGCCTGAATTATGTAGCAAGACCATTTCCAAAAAAAAAAGGAAAAGAAAACAAAGAAAGAAAAAGAAAAGGAATAAGAGCTAACCCCATATTTTCAGTATAGTCATCTTAATTTTTTTCTAACTTTTATTTAGCTTATGCAAGTCTTATTTTTTTATTAACCAATAAACCTGATATGGGCAGACAGAGATGCAATGAGAGTCCTGTTCTGAGTATAATTTTGTCTATTTGCCCTTGAATATCCTGTGGTTTTGCCTTATTGATTTTGTTACTGTTTGCCACAAAGATATTTATGACTGCTGATTCAAGTTTTTCCTATTATACCCTTTACCACTGTAAAGAATATGTCTTGTTTTATGTTTTCATAATGATTTCAATTTTTTCTAATTGAAATGAGGTGTGTATCCTTTATAATAGCTTATAGTTGAATTTTGATACAATCTGAATGCAAATTCTTGCCATATATGAGTTTAGCCTATTTCTATTATATGTTTGGTTTTTATTGTTTAACTTGCTTTATAATCTTTTTTCTTTATTTCGTATAGAGTATTTACATTTTTTCTGTTGTATTTCTACTTTTAATACACATACTTGCACCTTTAAATATACATGATTGATTAATTTAAGAAATATTTGACCACCTACCTAAGAGCTATAGAATCAGTATACATTTTATCTTCCAATTATATTTATTCCTTTTTATGTAAGAACTCTTTCTGGTTATAGCTGTCTATTTTTCTATTATTAATAATAGCATTTCTTTTGGTTACCATAATTTCACAGATACTTCAGTCTTGATTCTACAGTTAATTCAATACTCAATGTCATTTCTTTGGTTCTACTTTCTCTTTTCAACTGTCTTTGGGCTGAGTTTTTCCCTTAGTAATACCATCAGTAAAAATTCAGCAACATTAATCTGTCATGTTTAAAAACACTTACCACTTGCCTCTTTACTGAAATGATGGTTTGACTGAGTATAGCTTTTGCATCTTACATCATTTCTCTGTGAGATTAGGACATGGCTAATCAGCCTTCAAAACTGTTTCCTCACTTTTTCCTCAGGTAGCATGTGCCTCTCAAATAAGACACAGAATTACGCTTCTTTTAATTTTTCTTGAAAGCAGTATTTGCAGTTATGTGTTTGAATATTTTTCTCTTCCATTTATTTTACTCAGGAAAGCCAACAATCTTTCTTAGTTTCCTCCCTACTTTCCTGTAGTGGCACCTGTGTTCTTTAGGATTTTAGTTTATTTTTCATTTTTCCTTCACTTCTGCTGCTTTTTTAATGCTTCATCTTTTATCATCTTGCTTTATCTTCTCAGAATTCTTATCTATGTACTTTGAGTTCTTATCTTAAAGGGTTATTTGCTTTATTAAATTCTTTGAGTTAATAATTATATTTGTATCCCAACTTGTGTCTACTTCACAGCAGAATTTTTCTGATGCTTTTTACCTGCTTTTTCCCCCATTTCTTTGCTCTGATTTTTTTTTTTTTTTGGTATAAACCTTATACGTGTTCCCTTTCACTATTGTTCATCACAGAATGAGTGGAATTCTTCTTGGAGCAACTGTTTGCAGCTTTTATTGAGGAAAACAGCAGTACAGGTTCTAGACCAAAAAGAATTCTCTTTGGCTCTAAAAGAAGGGCTTTATGAGACAGGAGAGAAAAGAGACATGAGAGAAGGAGAGGAAGAAGAAGAGAGGAATGGACTTGTTTCAAGATCCTTAGTGAGATGCAGATTTGCATGAGTGCCTGCAAATAATTTTAGGTCCTCTGACCCCAGCCAACAGACAAACACAGATAATTTTGAAGTTTCTCATGACCCAGTTTCTCAGATTTGAGCAAAAATTTTTTAATATCTTCTATAGCCATTTTCTTATCTAACTTGGTTAGACAAGACAATGGTGGCCTCTGCCACCATTGCTGGTCCCTGCCATCCACATGATGCTCCTCCTGCTTTGGACAGCAGTGCAATGCAGGCTGTATGTGAGGTCAGCCACAAATGGGCCTTCTGCACTTTATCCGTCCCCTGTGTTTGATCATTCTGGCCCTGGGCAATCATAGCTCATTTATTTAAATTTAAATTTACAGAAATCTAATTTACCAAAGAAAATGAGTTTATATTTCAGGCTTCAATTTTTATCTTAAAATGATTTCCAAGAAAGGAAGAGAACAGAGAAATTTTCACTCAGCCATCTTAAAACCAGAACATCATTATGAAGTTAGCTTTATTTTACAAAGTAGTTGTTTCTTAAATTTAGATGGCAAATGAGGTAAGCTGTCGCCTTTCTGCTGTTGTTTAGTAAGACCATTTTCATTTCCAAGAAGCCACCATCTCATTACTTAGGAGAATAGCGTTTGAAAGAATTTTGATTTTAGCAAGTTTGCTATTTTTAATTTCTTTAATGTTTATCTCAAAGCAGTACTCAATAGTTCTCACAGATTTGAACATTAAGAAGGAAGAAAAATCCTTCACAATTTTTTGATGGAAACATAAGATGGACATTAAAGCCAGAGTTGGTAGCCTGTTCTCCCAGCTGTCAAATTGTTTCTTTCTAGCTACATCATTTTGCAACATTCCAGATAAGGCCTCAGGTAGGCACTGTGAGTTTTGAGAACCCAACCTTCAGAACATATTTCCCAGACTGGTATGAGGTCTATCCATGTGTAGAAACTTCCTCTGCATGTCTCTTGCCTTTTAGTATGCAATATTTTTCTCTAATAATCACTATTTTTATCTAACCTACGGACTCAGAGACAGAAGATTCATATGTTGCTGCCAAGTACAGCTCCATCTTTTGCTTGCACAATTGGCCTAATCATTGACATATATGTATACATCATTGTCTGGATATATCTATCTATCTCACTTCCAGCGAAGGGATGCTTGGCATTTTGGCATTACTTTTGGTCTTGGCAATATCAAGATATCTGAGTCATAATCTCCATCTGTGAACCTTTGAGGAGCCCATGATCCAATGGAAGAAGACACACAGACCTATAAAAAGAAAAATGTTGGAATCACCTCCCACTGGGCCCCAACCCCAAAAAGGTCCCTCCACTTCTTTATACCATTATATTGGGGAGTAGGGTTTTAGCACATGGGCCTTTTGTGGGAGGTGAACCACATTCATAAAATAGCAATAAGTAAAAAAATATCAACAGCATGGTATAGATTATAGGGGGTACATAGCAGGAAGCCTGGAAGGAGTACATGTTAAATCTGGGAGTGATGCCATAGAGTCTGAATGGTGACAGCTGCCATTCAGGTATCAGACCTGGCCGTCAGTGAACTGTGCTAGTTGCCATAGAAAGGGATCTGCCTAGCGACTGACGACTGACATGAGGATGGTTCCTTGTGGCAGACTGTTTGAGGTTTTAATGTGACTTCAAACTGGTCAGGGGACCCAGGGTGCCAGAATCTCATTGGTTCTACTCTGGCTGAAAGTGGTAAGAGCAATAATGAGAGAATACAGGAGCAAATCTAAAGTGTCACAAGTAAGACCTGGAAAGAAAGGCTTTGACAGTTCTGATACCCAACAGCCACCTCCAGTCTACACACTATTTCTTCAGTGTTTTTCAGGCTAGCATCTCAGACGTACTCAGTTCTCAGAGAGAAGATACCACTTAGCCTTGAGAAAGCAAAAACACTTCCTGATAAACTCTACCATCATAAAATAAATTTTAAAAGAGTGCCATTCATTTTGTAGAACAGATCTTTATTTTATAGTATCGATTGCAGGTTTTCAGTGAATAATCTTTTTTAGTGCACAATGCATGCTTCTATTTTCTGAAATTAGAAGTACCACTTTTCAGAAGCGCAACTTATATAAAATGAAGTTTACTTATACATGTGTGACTAATATAATGCATTTTAATATGATCTTCTTTTAGATAATTCAAAAGTGGGGGCAGAAAAAGGATAGGAAGCCAATATTTCCAATATTTATCCTTGGGAACCACATATAGTGATTTTTATGGTTCTCTGCTTTAATTTAAATACCTGAGTCGGCGATAAATATTATCAATACCTTTGTTTTTCCTTTCTGTAAATACTGTTCAAATATTATAATGCATTCAGTGAATGAGCTGGGAACAAATTTGCACTTCAATAAGAGTCTTTTAAAAAGAAACTAATTTATGAGCTCACTGTGGGGGTGACGTGGGGGTTTGTGTTAGATTGTGGTTAAGGGCTTCAGTTTAGAAAGTAGGCAAACAAGGCCTTATGCACCCTTTATGCACTTCAGCTAATAACTGAAGATTATTCCAGGTAGAGCTGAGCTATTGCGGGGTCTGATATCTGGGCTGGTGTTTGTCAAAGATCAGAAGCCCTGCCTGTCATCTGTGTGAGAGGGCCGTGGGCCCTCAGCTCAGTTTCCTTTTCACATCAATTCCAAGTACAGTCTACCATTTTAATGGACCCCTCCTGCTGAAAGTTCAGTGAATCTAGACAGAAGTGGATCTTTTCCGTAGAAGACACAACTTCTGAGACATTTTGCACCATCTTAGATATCCTAGAACCAGAAACTTGAGCAGGTATATGTATCCCTTGCTGGTGAAATTATTCCCAAAGATTCTGATTCCCTGTGTATGGTGTGTAGACTGTCTTTCTTACAAGCTTTCACCTTGGAAAGATTTCCAAAATATGTTCCCCAGAACAACAGTGTTGGCTTCCTGGGGGTGGAGGATCGGAGAGAGGTCTTGTTAGAAATGTGGAATCCCAGACCTCAACCCAACTTGAATCCAGTGAGTTAGAACCTACATTTGACAAGACCCCTGTAAATACTGCTCCCCAGAGCTCTATGGAGACTCCCTGGGGAAACTCAAGATGAAATATTTTTATCTGGATAATTACTGTGTTTATTCTTATTATTATTTTCTATTTATGGCAAATGGTAATAGTTCACTATTTATGGTAGACATGTGAAGTCAGGTATTATTTTTTCAAAATAAAGTTATTCATTTAAAATCATGTGTTGATTTATAGTAAATATTAAATGGTGGTATGTGGATGTCACAGCAAGTATAAAAGTTGTATGCATACAAGTGACTTCAGTCAGCAAGGTTCTTATGTGACTGGCATCTCGAGCTAGATGCCTGGGTTTAATACCAGATTTTCTACTGATTGTGTACCTTAGGTAAGTTTCTTCCCCTGTCTGTGTGTCAGTTTCCTCTTCTGAAGAATGCAGATAACCATAGTGTCTATTTCACATGTTGCTGTGGTGTTTAAATGAGTTACTATACAAAAGGCTCTAAGAATAGTGCCAAGCCCACAGTAAGGGCTGTGTCAGCACTGAACTGTTTTACTACTATCCAGAACAAAAATGTTCAGGAATGTTTTTTTCCTCTACCTCATCCCCTCCTTACTCAAGCCAACTTGCCCGGCCTCCCATTACAAGATTGTGTACTTCCAATTTCTTGTGCCATGGAAGAGAGTGGGAGTAGCAGCTTCCATGTGACCACCGGAGGAGTCTGACCTGGGAGGAGTGATGGCCGTGGCAGAGGCTCTGCTCACTCTAAACCATGAGAGGAAGTGACAGCAGAAAGTGAGGGCTCCACAACTATTTCCACTGTCACCTGGAGAGAAGGTTTAAAGATAAGATTCCCCTATTCTCTTTATTTTGGAAGCTTTACCACATGCGTTTTGAGAATCACTATTCGAACCTCGTTTGCACACCACTCATGGGCTGAGGGTTGAGCTTTCCTGGCTGTGGGGCACCTTGGATAAATTAATGTAAATACTTGATCTTTATATGTGGCAGCACCCTGGTGATGCTTGTGGACTATGGATTTGCTCCATGGGTACATTCGCCTCCCTTAGTTCAGAGGTGGGATATCTCTGTTCATTTCCCTAATTTCATAATGCAAAAGCAGGGAACTCAGAGGGACCATACCAACATGTAAAAAGTTAGGATGCACAGGGACTCTTAATTCAAATGTATTTTTAGAACCAACAAAAGATGCTTTTGTCAAGTGGTAGCTTCAATCCTTCTTGTTTATTTTTTTAAAAATAAGTCCATGTCATATTTGTGAACTTCTGTAATCTGACAGATTAGTCTTGGGGGGAAAATACTTAAATATTTTGATGAGAGTAACTAGAATGTAAAATTGTTCAACATGAGTTATTTCTTTTTGAGACAGTTCACAAAGTTCAGTTCATATAGAAATGTATTACTTTATATGTGAAGAAGCTAAGAAACCCAGTCCCCGTTTCTTGCTAAACAGTGCAGATGGGCAGAAGAGGAAGAAGGGAAAGAGGAGGATCAGAGGGTGGGCAGAAGGATAGCTCCTCACCTGCATTTAGGAGGTACTCTACCCACCAAGCCAGAACAGCTTCTGGTGAAGAGGTTAAAATGTGGCAGTCTGTTTTGCTCTACTGGGGTTTAAAAGATGCTTTTCAAGTATAGTCAGCTTCTGTATCCATGGGTTCTCTGTCTACTGATTAAGCCAAATATGGATTAAAAATACTTTGAGGGAAAAAGCACATCTGTATTGAGTGTATACAGGTTTTTTCCCCTTGCCATTAGTTCCTCACAATACAATGTGACAACTATTTATGTGGCATTAAATTATACTAGGTATTGTAAGTAATCTAGAAATGTGTGGTAGTGGCGAACCTACAGCACCTGTGCTGCGGTGGGACACTTGTACCATTGAAAGTTCTAACAGATTCACTGACTTGGAGTATAAGGGAGACTGCATAGATTATCTGCAAATACTACTCCATTTTATAGCAGAGATTTAGCGTCTGAGGATTTTGGTATCCAAAGGTGTCCTGGAGCCCATCTCCCTTAAATACCAAAGTGCAACTGTGCTTACCCATATTTTTATTAAAGTTGGATTTCACACAAAATCCAAATATGGGACTTTGCTACGATGGGAAGGTTCTAGCAAGTACTGGGCTTAACATACCTGTGAAATGTCAGGGAGCCAGAACTGAGAAGGGGCCTATTCTCTTAGCCCTGTCCCCTTTGCACAGTTTTCATCTGTAATCTACCCCGCCTGAGTTAAGCATAACAGCCTACTCTCTCCCTGCTAGAGAGTTCCCAGCCTCTGGCTGGCTCATAATGTAAGGAGTTCCTCAGGCACAGGAAAAGTGTCTAAGAGGTGGTGGTGACCACAGCAAGGCCACTGTCTAGCCCCACCCCAGGAAGGAGACACTTCAAGACAGTTGAGTGCCGTTTAAACCTGAATGTTCCCAGCCTTCTCCACTTTTCTCCTACATGTTCAGAGCCCTGCAGGCAGCATTCATTCTCCCACTTCTGTCTCTGCTTGTATTATCCCTCTCCTGCAAATGAAAACAGACCCCAGAGCCACCTGTTTGCCTACTGAAAATGCAGTAGCTCTACCAAGTGTTTACTTATACCTTTCCCTCAGATTCAAAATGATTGTGGCATCCCTCATCAGTCCCTACTGTTCTTGGGGCACTTACCCCACTCCTCCTTTTATCGTCGTTTATTTGTGGTGGTGATGATAAAGAGAACTTCCAGTAAGTGTCTGCTATGTGTCAATACTGTGGTTTTTATTGAAGCCTAACAGCAAACTAAGGATTAAGCATGCTAGACTGCATTTTACAAATAAAGAAAATGAGGCTCACTGAGGTTAAGTGGGTTGACCAAGGTCTTACATCTGGATAAAAGGCAGGAGGATCCCCCAGTCTTGTCTGACTGTGAGAGCAGCACTGGCCCCGTGTTTGGTGTCTCACGTGGACCTGCCCCTTTGATTCACTTTCCCTTATCCGTCTCTCTAATAGTGTTTGAATACCTAATGTACATTTCAGTGCTGATTTTTAGCTCTCTCATAAGTCAGGAGACAGTATAAAAAAGCTTTTAAGAGTCTGGCTTTTTTTAAAAAAAACCTTAAACATTTTAAATATATTTCAGAACAAAACAGCATTTTTAAATGGGTCGAGAGAGAATACAAAGCGTCAAAGAGCTCATGGTACAGCATGTGACTTCCTGGAGCTCTGTATTCTTAACCATCAGATTTTAACAAATACTTCTCTAGATAATTGCTTAATTAATATATCTGTCAAGAAAAAGCCTTTTCAGCCATCAAGTTCTGCATATAAAAATATCCTTTAATCCAGACTTTGACAAATCACTCCCTGTGATTGCAATGAGGCAGATCCCAGGGCATCCAATCATTCTCAGGCTCCTAGGGATAAAACTAGATGGAGGACAAGAACGCACAGGGAGGAGTGAGTGGAAGGATCATTCTCACCTTTGTGGAGTCCTTTGCACTACATGGTTTCAAAAATGTTTTTAAATCTTTGCAAAATGGAGGCAGAACCTGAATCATACTCATTTAATAAACCAATGAAGAGCAAGGCAAATTGGGTTTTAGATCAGAAAAGCCAGGGCTTGCAACTCTGCTTTGATATTGTCTCTGAAGTTTAGTAGAAACTGCATAATCTGTACAAAAATTTAGTTGTCTATTGCATGGGAATATCAGCATCCCTCCATAAGACTGATGAGAAGATTAAATAAAACAATGTGTTAAAAGTCCCTAATGCTGTGCTGAGTAGAGTTACATAGCTGATACTCATTACTTGAAGATTCTGTATTTGTAAATTCACTTACTTGCTGAAATTTATATGTGACTCCAAGATCAACATTCATGGTGGTATTGTGGTCATTCACTGTGGTAAAGTGGTAAGGTGATAAAAAATGAAATTGTCACCCACCATGAACATTCTCAGCAGAGGTAGAACTAGCAGACAAAGAACTGTTGGATTTTTTTCAGCTCTCACACCAAAAACTCAACTCCTTTTTCACAGTCTGTTTAGTACTTCATGTTTTGAGTTCTTATACTTTTGCTGCTCAAAGGGCCCTCCAAGCCTAGTTCTGCAGTGTTGCTTGTGTTTCTGGCCCAAGAAAGCTGTAGGTGTGCCCAGTAGGAAATATGTGTGTTAGACAAGCTTCAGTCATTCGTGGATCACAGTGCTGTTGGTCAGAAAATCTGTTATTCTGTTCACATCCACCACAAATGGAGTAATATCCACCCATATTGGTGATGGTGATCTATCATTAGTCTTCAGATTCTAATGCTAACCCACTTCAGAAACAATGTCACAGATATATTCAGAACTAATGTTCTACCAGCTATCTGAAATCCCTCAGAAGAGAATACCCTAAAATCTCCACTGCTTAGCACAACAGAAGATTATTTTTTCATTTATATAAAGTCTCAGCTGTTTGGCAAGTGATATTATAAAAAGTGTCTCAGAAAACCACATTCCTTTCATCTTGTGTTTTTGACAGAATGCAGGACTGTTGTTTTCCAACTAATGCATAGAGAGAGGACCCATAGTTAGAAGGTCTCTATAAACCAGCTCAGAGCACATCACTTCTGCCTTCATTTTATTGGCCAGAGCTAAGTCACATGTTTATACCTACTTGCAAAGGATGCTGGGAAGTGAAATCAAACAGTGTGCTGAGGATTTCATGAATAACCCTGACGTAGTTCTCTTAAAAGTATTTCCCTACAGTCATTTTTCTGAGGTAAGTAGCATTTCAGTTTAAGTTACTCTTCCAAACTCTTTCCAACTTTTCATCAGAAAGTGACTGTCTCTTCGCATGTGTCATAGTTAAAATATGAGGCCCTTACATAATGACTCCACTCTATATTTTCTTGTTCTATTAATACTTCCCCGAGCCCTGCTGTAAATTTTTGCCACTTCATACAAGAGTATATAAAGAATATACCCAAATGCCTTCTATGAAAGAAAGTATAAAAATACAAATAGCTGGTAATTTATGCTTGTTCCAATTAAATTGTGGACACATGTTCAAGTTTGCTGTAGGATGCCAGCTGTGTCTGACTTCATGTTATCATATATATTAGTCTGTAAATAAATTAACATTACTTAGAGTAAGCATCTGCTAAACTCCGAAATAACTCCCCAATTTTACTGTGGTTTTATGCTGAGGACTCTGAAGAGTATTTTTCTCAGTCTTTCTGTTCTTGTCTTTATTCCAAACAAAGAAGCAGTAACAGTGATTAGAAGGCCCTTTATTTCAGGGAAATAGTTTATAAGAAAAGTGAGGTCTTATCCAATGATCAGCTCATATATATACTTGGAACTCAGAAAAACTATCATGGACTCTTTCTCCAAAATGCTGCTCTGACATGTATATTTTACACCATTGCCAATTTTAGAAGATTTTTCATGCTACTGAAAAGAGGCTGGTACCATAAAATTCACCTCTGCCATACCTGAGTATAGCCCTAAAAAAACTGAGGTGAACATAATGGCACATGCCTGCAATCCTAACATTCAGAGAGGCTGAGGCAGAAGGATCAGCGGTACAATCCCAATCCTAGCAATTTGGCAATTTAGTGAGATCCTATCTCAAAAAAAAAAAAAAACCTAAATCAAGGCTGGCAATGTAGTTCAGTTTGAAGACCCTGAGTTCAACCCCCATTACAAGAAAGAGAGAGACAGAGACAGAGAGACAGAAAGACAGAGAGAGAGAGAGAGAGAGAGAGAGAGAGAGAGAGAGAGATACCAAGGTCTTACAGAGACATTTGTACCCCAGTGTTCAGAGTAGAATTTTTCTTAATATCCAAAAAGTAGAAGAAACCCAGGTATCCATGAGCAGATGCTTAAATAAAATAGGGTGTAGATACATAAAGAGAAAATCAGGCATTAGTACATGCTACAATGTGAGTACACAGAAAATGTGCTAGATAAAATAAGCCAGGTTCAGCCACATATTATGTAGTTTCGTATTACATAAGTAAGTTATCTAGAATAGCTAAACTCACAGATACAGAAAGTAGAATAGAAATTACCAAGGGTTTGAGGATGAGGACAAAGTAGTTATTGTCTAATGGATGCAGAGTTTCTGTTTGGGTTGATGAAAATCTCTGAAAGTGGATAGTGGTCATGGTTGCATAACATTGTAGATGCACTTAATGCTACTGAGTGATATACTTGAAATAGTTAAATGCTTTGCCACAATAATTAAAATCACATTGGAAAAACTTTGAGCATTTAAGCATGGATCCCAATCCCAGGTCTACTAGTTAGTATGTATGCCAGGTCAAAAAAGCTCATGTCTTTGCATGACCTTTTGGTTATCAATAAAAATGGAATATTGTTACTGACCTTAGAAGAGCCGTTATGGAAATTAATGTGATTAACCTACTTATCATGTAGTAACCACCATGTAAAAAAGTAAAAGTAACATGTAAGCAAAATCCAGTGGGACATGTTAAGAATAAAGTATGACGTTGCATAGTACTGTTTTTCACTTCTATATAAGTAACAATATTTCATGAAATAATACAAATGTCCTAGGATGTTAAAGATGAAGAAACAGGTCATATGCAGCTCTCTAGAGCAACAGAAGCACAAAATCACTCCTGCCTAAGTCTGATCTTTATTTCAGTCTCTTGTTTGTAGAGTCTCTTGTAGGTTTTCTTACTTCTTGTAGATTTTTCATTAATACAGATTTTCAATCTTTGTAGTGTATCTTAATGCAGGTCCTAAGACACACATCTGCAAACACACACACACACACACACACACACACACACACACACACACACACATTCTGCAGAGAAATACCACATTTACCTGGAATTCAAACATCACACTATATTAACTGGTTGAATCAAAGCCCAATTTGCAGAATCTTACCAAAAATATCTCTGTCAAGAAAATACCAGATAGAGAAATTGTGCAGAGGGGAAGTGGCATGCCTTACCCAGAGGGCTGTGCAGAAGCCAAAACGCAGAGACAGCAAGGAACGTCAGAGATGACAGGAAAGAAGGAGGAAAAAAAAAGAAAAAGAAAAAGAAGAAAATATATATATATGACTAACGCCCTTCGTGAGCCTTGCTCAAGGCTGGCATCATGAGTAATGTGGAGCCTGTGACATTCAGAAAAGGTTAAATTTCATTCGATTTCTTGTGCTTTGGAAGATGGGCATCTATGCAGAATTCATTGAAAATAATAAAACTACAGGTTCAAGGTAAATAATATAGAATTCAGTTATCTGGAAAACTGTGATGAAGTGTAGATATTTATATATTCTATTTAGATAGAGACACAAATAGCTAAATTCTTTATCACTTAAGTTTCTCTACAATCTGACTACTTTTATGAGTCTCCAACACTTAGCACAAGGCTGGCCTCGCAGTGGACACTCGAGCAAATGAATGAGAGAGTGAACTAATGAACAAGTGTAAGAATGAAGCTATCTACAGTCTGCATGTCTGCAAAACATGCATTTCTGTGTATGAGCAAAGACATTCAAGGTTAAAACTATCCCCTTTTCTTTTTTTCAGAGCAGAAACCACTCTCTTGTGACCATTTATTAGCAAGAGACACCTACACTGTGACCTATGCCTGTGCCGCCACCACCACCGCCTCCGTTGCCTCCACCTCCTCCACCCCTGGCGGCCCCTCCCCCTCTATCGGCACCCCCGGTAAGACCTGTTTGCTCTGTCTGGCCCACTGTGGAGCATAAGCTCAGTGGATATGCTTGAGAAGAGGGTTTTCCATGGCTCCCCTGTGGCAAGTGGATCTTAGATAGCTGCCTCTTGGCAGTGTTGGAGTCTGACTTCAAACCAGCCCGGCCCAGCTATTTCCTGTCGTCTATTTTCTGGCAGCTCCAACCTCACCCTCCTCCATCTGCTGATGTCTACATCGCTTCCCCTCTGAATCCTGCTGCTTGGTACAGGCTTTGTTGACTCTCCCGTAGTAACTTCCCGGCTCACTAGAGGGCTCACACGAGAGACCATGCCAAAGTGCACAGCTGATGAGGCCTTGAGAAGTCAAATTCCAGTGTGTCCTTTGAAGGAGAATAATGATAACTTGGGCTCAGTCCCTTAAGTCTAGGTTTAACCAAGTGTAGTGTCCTGTGAAATGCCACGGTGAAATATAAATCGCTCGCTGAAGCTTCTCTGACTACACAAGACTGAATTCCGTCCTCTTCAGTTGGTGCCTGTTGGTCTCTGTGGGCTTCAGAGTTGGGTTTGGGTTTAGGAAGAGCACTAAGAGGCCAGACATTTTGTTTTGGGATAGGAATTCTCAACCTTGACTCACTGACGTTTGGGACCAGGTCATTTTTGTTGTAAGAGACTGTGGCAAGTGTTTTAGGCTGTTTAGCAACATAGCTAGTCTCTGCCTACTATATACCAGTAACATCAACTGTAGCAATAAAAAATGTCCCAAGGCATTGCCAAATGTCTCCTGGTAGGGGATAAAATATGCAGAAAAAAACAGGAATGCATAGTGAAGTTTCACTGCTGAATGTAACCTCAGACAGTCAAATTCACAATCATCACAAAGTGATGAACAGTCTATTACTGAAATTACAATTATTACATGACATTATCATATGGGCCTGAAACAGATTTTTCTAGGACTGAAAGTACAATTTATAATACTTTTAAATACAGTACTACGGAACTGATAGCCAGAATAAATAAATTTATTGAAATTCATGTTATGAGAGATTTGAGAGATAGTATCTTTTGAACATTGCTTGTGACACAGATATCCGGGGCTTAAATGATGTGGAGGCCTGAGGAGTACTCTCTGGCAGAAAACAACAAGCCAATATATAGTAAAGGCTTTCCTATGATAATCAGTTGCTTTATTTTTGTTTGTTTGTTTGTGTATTAGATGTTGAGCCCAGGGCCTTTGCACTGAACCTACATCTCTAACTATTTTAAAAAATTTTTATTATTTTGAAAAAGTGTCTCACTAAATTACTAAGTTGTCCAGGCTGAGCTCCAACTTGTGATCTTCCTGCCTCAGCCTCCCAGAGTGCTGGGATTGAAGCTTTTGCTACCACAAAGAGCCAGATAGTTTCTAAGATCGATTTGGGAATTTAATTCTCAAAGATTACATTTTTTTGAGGTCAAATTCAGCAATGACACTTCGCTCTGTATTCCTGTTCTTTCTATATATTTTATTTTCCATCAGGGGACATTTGGCAATACCTTGGGACATTTTGTACTCCTACAGTTGGTGTCACTAGTTCTTTAAAGGAACCAGAAAGAATTGACACAATGATATGTACAACGGTACTCTTCATATGAGTGAAGACTAAATGTATTGTACTATACTATTAATTAAAAATTGCATTATGTCATGTTGTTAATTAAACATTACATCTATGCTGATTGTGAAATGGTAGATATAAAATTATGAATTAACAGCAGATCTTTTGTGTATATTGCATTCAGCTGTATGTAACATAAATAGCAAATATCAGAAAATAATTTGATAATGCCAATAATAAAATTTAATATTTTATTAGAGAGTTCATTAGGGAGGTTTTCTTTAAAGATGCTAAAATTCAAAATAGTCCTAAATGGGGCTGGGGATTTAGCTTAGCGGCATAAATGCCTGCCTTGCAAGCACACAGTCATGAGTTCGATCCCCGGTACCGATTTAAAAAAAAGTCCTAAATTTACTAATGTTTTTCATTACTTCCCTCATTGCTTTTCCATCTGTCTCATAGAAGAACAGGTTAACTGTGGCAATGTAAATAACTATGTAGATTTCAATATTCTTTTAGAGACGGTTTTTTCTTCAACCTGGGAAAATATTTACAAATACATATTAAAGATAAAGAATTAGTGTTTTTAATATATAAAGAGCTCTTAAAGATCTTGCATAAATGATGCATAAAAGGATGGGCACATTAAGCAGAAGAAGAAACATTTTGACCTTACTACAGTTGAGTATATGCAGATTAAACTACAGATTGAACATCTGTAATCCAAATATCTGAAATCAAAAGTGTTCCAAAATCCAAAACATTTTAAGCTTCAAGACAGTGTTCAAATTTTTTAGATATTGGATCATTTTGAATTTCATATTTTCAATTAAGGATACGCAACCAGTAAAGTATAACCAAATATTTCAAAATCTGCAAAGTCCAAACTCTGAAACTCTGTGCTCACAGCATTTCAGTTAAGGGATACTCAACCTGTAATGAGAAATCATTTTCACTTATTGCTTTGTCTATGATACATTCTAAAGTTTTGCTGGACTGTGAGGACCATGTTCTTATAATGCTTACTTGGAGGAAAAATTGTTAGAATTCCCTAAGACTCAATTTGTTGATATATAATAATCCTATAGGAAATGAATATAGTCTATTGACCCAGTTTCACTTCAAGCAGTCTTTCTTTAAGTGCATAATTATAGGTGTCTAAAAGTCTATAGCTATAGAATATTAATGGAAAACATTACTTGTAGTAGCAACCAAAACAGAAAGAAAGGAAGCAATCTAAATTTTTAATTGCAGAAGATACAATAAATAGTTATATAATTCACAAAATGGTATATTAGGCAGCCATTAAAATCATATTCAAATTATTTTTTAACTTACAGTGTAAAATTGTTCTAGGTAGAGACTATCCATGGAAGCTTAAATTACTGAGTGAAAAATTGTTAGGAAGAAGAATATTCTCTAAAGAATCCTAACTTCATATGAAATCAGCAGAGACCCAGAATAGCAAAAGCAGTCCTGAGTGACAAGAGCAAAGAAGGAGACGTCACCATCCTGGATTTAAAGTTATATTATAAAACTAGAGGACTGGGGGTTTAGCTCAGTGGCATAAGCATTTGCCTGGCAAGCATGAGGTCATGAGTTCAATCCCCAGTACCAAAAAAAAAAAAAAAAA
Organism: Hydrochoerus hydrochaeris; assembly: GCA_004027455.1. Classification (NCBI taxonomy): domain Eukaryota; kingdom Metazoa; phylum Chordata; class Mammalia; order Rodentia; family Hydrochaeridae; genus Hydrochoerus; species Hydrochoerus hydrochaeris. The sequence goes on along the minus strand of PVLA01001590.1, from coordinate 38,876 downwards.
AACAAACTAGTGATAAAAAGCAGCATGGTACTGAAACAAAAAGAGACATGTTGATCAGTGGAATAGAACAAAGGATGCAGAAACAACTCTAGGAACATTCAGTTATGCAGTCTTTGATAAAGGGGCCAGAAACATGCATTGGAGGAAAGATAGCCTCTTTAATGAGTGGTGCTGGGAAAACTGGCTGTCCATACGCAGATGATTGAAGCTAGATCCATACCACTCACTGTACACTAAACTAAAATTAAAATGGGTCAAGGATCTAAATGTTGAAACAGAAACACATGATCTGCTGGAAGATAAAATAAATAACTCTTAAAGACATAGATGTAGGCAAGGACTTTCAGAACATAACCCCAACTGCACAAGAAATAATATCAAGAACCAACAAATGGGATCACATCAAATTAAAAAGCTTCTGCAGAGCAAAGGAAACAACCAACAGAGTGAAGTGATAACTTACATAATGGGGAAAAAAATTGCCAGCTACTCTTCATACACAGTATAAAGAACTAAAAAAAAAAATTAGAACCCTAAAATAAAAGACCCAATCAAAAATAGACAACAGAAATAGACACGTCTCAGAAAAAAAACTACAAATGGCAATAAGCACATGAAAAAATTGCTCAACCTCTTTGGCCATTAGAGAAGTACAAATTAAAGCAACACTGATATTCTGCCTTACTCTGGAAAGAATGGCTATTATGATACACCAAATAATTACAAATGCTGGTGAGACTGCAGGGAAAATGGAACCTTTTTACATTGTTGGTAGGAATGTAAACTAGTAGAACCACTATGAAGGCAGTATAGAAGTTCTTCAAAACGCTAAAAATAGGAATTCTATTTGACCCAGCTCTCCTCCTTCTGGGTTTCTTCCCAAAAGAAGGAAAGATATCGTGTATGTTCAGGGATGCACTCATAACCGTGTTTACAGAAACACAATTTATCATAGCTAAATCTTAGAAGTGGTCTCTTTGTCCATCAACAGATGAATGAATAAAGAAAATGTGGTATTTATAGACAGTGACATACAAATTCACCATGAAGAAGGATAAACTTGAGTCATTCATAGGAAAATGGATGTACCTTGAGACCATAGTGTTAAGTGAAATAAATCAGACACATAAACTTAAATATTACATGGTTTACCATATGATAAACCCAAAATATACAGAGTGAAATAAAAGACAAATAATAAGAAATAGGAAGACAGATCTTTTTTCAAATGAGAGGAGGACCAAGAGATGGAGGGAAGGCAAAAGAGGAGGATGAGAAAAATGTGTTGCTTCCATGTACCAACTTCCTTCAAGGGATGTAATTATTATGTACTGCAAACATGCACTAATAAAAAATGAAATCTGGAGAAAAGGAAAGGAATAGCCTCTGTACTCTAAGTATCACTCACAGATTAATCCTTCGTGGGGAGAGGGACAGACGACTTCTAACTACACAGCTGGGAAAGTTCCTTACATCAGGTCTCCCATAATGGACACCCTTATATCACAAGTCATCTGCTGTGATGCAGTGAGAAAAACATTGCATCACCATATCACAGCCTACCCAAAATGAGTGTTCTCATTAGCAGAAACTTAGACACATCCATTCAGCATGTGGGACATTCTGTATAAGGACAAACAAGTTAGAGCCCATTGCTCAAATTTACCTGTGTTTTGTTTTGTTTTTTGTCCCATCCTTGACTACAAAATTCTTACATTTCCAGGTAGCTGGGGGGAAAATTAAAAGAACAGTAGCATTTCCTGACATGAAAATGATGTATAGTTCAAATTTCAGCCCTTAAAATCACATGGTGTAGTCATTCGTTTACACGTGGTCTGTGGCTGCTCTTGTGCTGCAGGGTCAGAACACCTCTTAAGCAAAGCGCTATTTCCCTCAAAAAGAATTCCATTCACCTCATTGGTCGACCTGTATTTTTAAAATGAGCTCAATAATTATTACTATAGTTTGAACATTGGTGGTTATATTTTATGAAAGTTTGTTGTCTCTGGTTTAGTGAGTACATACATACTATCCTTGATTTTGCCTCTTGGGCCACAATACTCAAAATATTTACTGTCTTGTTCTTCCCCAAACAAGCTTGCCAACAGCTGTCCCCCAGCCAGCTGGCCTTCTCCAGCCCTCCATTCATCACCAGCAACCAGGAGCCTTGGCACACTCACATGGGATCCTGTCCCTCCTCTCATTGCTTCTCAGGGGCTTGCTGTCCACTCTTCACTGTGGTCCTCTCCACCCTGCATGGCGTGACCTCTGCCTGTTCCTGGGATTCCCCATACTTATAGCTTTTCTTTTTACCTTCTACCTGCCAGGTTCAGCCCAGAGATCACTCCTCCTACCCTACACTGACTCCTACACATGCTTTAAAAACCCTGCTTCGGGCCAGTGAGCAGTTTTTAATTCTGTGTTTATTTGCCTGGAGTCTACACCTGATATTTTGTGCTCTCTTGTGTCCCTTCTTGTTGGGCTTGCAGGAGGCACTTAGCTTATTGAATGAATAAATGAATAACTGTATAAAAAGATTGAGAAATAGAGTTAGAATTTCTCATCCCGAGTGTGCAGGACTCTAAACATCTGTGCTGTTGATGAAAGAATTATTTCAGTGGTATAAAAGAACTACAGTGACATTTTGCTGTGATGGGGATGAGAGATTGTGCTCAAACTCAAAATACAACCTGGACGAATGGAAATTTGTAGCCAAGGAACAAGGAGTGGGGCTCAATGGATGGAAAATGGACAAGAGGAAATATTAGAATCAAGATGGATTGGGGAGAAACTGACCTAACAGGATTCTTCTGTGAAATGGGCCAAAAGGATCCAACATCTCCTAGGGGGTAAGGAAGGTAAAAGAATGGGGTCAGATGTAGTGGATTATCAGATATTGAGGGTTCAGGGAGGGAGCAGTATTGCTGAGATGACTTCGCAAGGTTCTTGGGAACTTTTCAAGGCAATACACAGAGAGGTCTAAGAGAGGTTTGGGAAGCCAGACTAAACTTCTGTCCAACAGAAGTGGAAAGATTTCTCTCTCCTTCCTTCATTTCCCCTTTCCTGCCTCCATCCTCTGCTCATCTCTTATGCATATCTTCACTTTTTTCCAAGAAGGTAGGAAAAGGGGAAGGCAGAGAAAGGCAGAGAAGCTGCCAAAGCTTTGGAGTGAGTTTTTGCTAAGCCAAAAGCACAGACAGACAATCTTGTTCTCTCCTTTGCCTGCTGCCTGCCTCCCTCTCTTTTTAGATCTACTCCTTTTTGTCATCCCTTTAAAAATCTCATTACAGTACCAAAATAGGTTCCCTTATCATGAAATTATTGTCATTGCTTTGTGTATAAAATGCAAATTTTTTAAATCTCCATAGAAAATACAATACACTTGATTTTTGAAAGGCAGCATAATTTTACTGAACTTTTGTGTCCAAGTGTTTTTGTGAGTCTCTCTCTCTCTCTCTCTCTCTCTCTCTCTCTCTCTCTCTCTCTCTGTGTGTGTGTGTGTGTGTGTGTATGCGTGAGACTGAGGATTAAACCTAGAGAGACTAAGTTACATCCTCAACCCTTTTATTACTTTTTTTTTTTTTTAGACAACACAAGGTTGCTCAGTTTCCCAGGCTGGCCTCAAACTTGTGACCATCTTCCTGGGCTAGGATTACAGGCATGTATCCCTACACCTGGCTTTCAAATATTCTTTGACCCTCCTCCCTTATATCCAAGTACACTAACATCCACAGTGAGTGAATAAATTCCTTGAGGACCTCAGAATTCTGTTTTCTTGGTACGTTTCCATAGGATGCTTGGTGAACTCTACCCTAATAGAGCAAATCTACGTGTCACTGACCAGCTGATAGATTTTGCAGCTGGGTTGCCCAGGCAGAGCATATGTGTTTATTTATAAAATAGATTTTTTTTTTTTATTTTTGTGGAAGTATGTTTTTATGTTGCCATTCAAGCTGAAACAATCTCAGAAGGAAGCAGTTGTGCTGGGCTGGCCATACCGTGTAATTACATCCACAAGGGGAAAGTACCTTGATTATTGTCATGGGAAAGCCAGGTCATGATGCTGTGAAGCAGTCCTTGGCTCTGCTCCCGGTCCTTTGTGGCTTCGATGAAAGAATATAGTCAAGACACATAGGTGACCCTGTAGAAGAACAGATAGAGTTGATTGTAAAGCAAACAGCGATTTAGGCCTTCAAGCAAGAAGGTGCCAAGTAGGATATCTCTTATGCACAGAAGAGTTATTCCTGGGATTTAGTCAAGTGTGGTGACAAATAGGACATTTTTTTCTTTACATAAACAAGAGTTACCTCTGGGGTTTAGGGAAGTTGTGATTATGATGCTTCACAACATTTTTTCTTAGAGGTTATTTTGGAATTTCAGAATGTCTTGTTTGTTCTTTTCAGAAGGCCAGTTTTCCCTCAGGGACCTAATCACATAAGAAATTTGGGAAAGAAAGAAATTTACATATGAAGGAAAAAGTTTTGATTTAAATCAGATGTCAGCCCAAAGTAGAAGAGTTTTTAAATGATCCCCTTTCTGGTATCACTGGACCATAGCCCAAGGCACCCAGGAATGCTGAATGCCTTGTTTTGGAAATAGACAGCCAGGTGGCCAGGTATTGGAGTAAATGTGCACAGTGTGTAACCTTAAAATGTCATTGTGCTCCCCAGAGTCATCTGGGATCTGATACCTAACTAGTGATTATAAATATATAATTTATAATCACTGAAATCGCTGTTTCTTCATTTGAGTATAACTGGCAAATCATACTATTTTGGACCCTCTTTGTCCCTCAAGCCTGCTAATGTTTTATTACGTGCCTTTACTGGGAAAAGCAAATCTCTAAGAAGGAAGACACCATACTGCCACGCATTCCTGCCTGTTCATTCTGGGGTGATGTTTCGGAATAATGCTAAGTGAAAACTACGAGAAGCCGCTGCTGGCCCTTTGCTATTTTGCTCCCTCATTACTGTTTGCCACAGGCTTTGTTTGCATCCAGGAAAGCTCAGCAACATAGTTTTTCTCCTGACAGTGTATGTATTGCATGATTCATGAGCAAAGTAGGCTTTCCAGTGTTGGAAATATCAACTGTGACTCGTGTGGAAAGGTTTTCCCACCATCTCTGGGATGCAAAGGCTCATGGTGTAGAAAAGCACACCAAACTGTGAAAGGGCAGTGTGGAAAAGCAGTGTCCTCTGAAGTCCATGGGAAACTTGAAGTCTTGTGTTTCCTGTTGTTTAAAAAAAAAATGCAAGAGTGAGGAACACTTGGTGGAAGGGCACTTAGGAGAACTGCATATTACACTATGTTCTGGAAAAGGTAATTTGCATGTTTACTGGTGTATTTGAAATAATGAGAGACTTAAAAATGCTTAAGTCCTGTCACTTACATAAGTTCTTCTGATACTGTAGTACTTTGATTAGTGTCACTGTGAGGGGTTGAAGGCATTTATCTATGATCAACACGCATTTATCTATGATCAACACTGGACTGTGGAATAAGAAAAGGCTTATGCATTCTGCCATACCATTAGGATAGTATTGACATTTGGTCTCTACTTACCAATCTGCAAAACGACAGCTTTGTCTTCAAGTAATTTTGAAAACTTGATTCTTCTCTTCTTTGTCGGTTTTCACTGGGAGCAGTCAGTTCACTTTGGTGAAAACCAAGCCATCTTGGCAGCAGTTTTCCCATCTGTAAGAGAGAGAGGTGTGTCAGGACCTGCCACTCATACTTCCAAAGGGCCATTCAGGGCTGCACTGGAGCATGTTTCTGCTTTCACAGCTGCAAGGCGGGCGGGGTGGCAGGGACAAAAAGGAAAAGTCTTGCGGTTGTGTGCAAGATGCAGGGATCGGGCACTGATAATGCCTGAGACTGGCAGAAAAAGCTTGAGGGTGCTTATGAAAGGCCTTTATCCAGTGTCACAGGAGCCCAGGACTCAGAGCCACTCCCATGCTCTAGCAAGAAGGGGACATGTGATATAATGCCAGAGGGTGACCCTTGGAAGTGGCCCATTTCTGCAGCAATGAGCTTTCATCCCTGGAAGTTCCCACCCAGATCTTCTGGCTCTTTGCCTTTGAAATCATTTGAAATTCCAGCATAACTAACGATTCCTAGAAAACTACTAGAGAGTTGTTCCTCCCCTTCTAGGGTTTTCTCTTCAGCTACACTCAGCTGTGGTTAGAAAGAACACCATGATTTGAATATGGGAGTCTTTGGGACCATGTACCACTTCCCTGGCTAACTGCTCTTGCCTTCTTCACCTTTCTTGTCATAAAACAAAAAGCGAAAAGAGGGAAAAACCTGTTCAAGCTCTGGTTATGTCTAGCAAGCAGACTGGAGGTGTGATGCACTGACCACCGCCCTGCAGAGAGGTGGCACCAGCCTGCAGATCCTGTTTCCTAGAGTGCTGACTAAAAGGACAGGTCCATGAAGGGAGAGAAACGGTGTGCGTAGGCAATAGGTCCCAGTAACACAAAAGAAAGCGTGCTCACTCATTTGAGCCCAGATGAAGACTGAAAGACCCACACATAGATGTCATCACTGGGGGTCCAGAGTCAGCAGGGGTGTCAGGTAATACATATTTTCTTTGTTGTATGATTCTGCATTTTCTTAACTATCCTCATGGAATATTTATTTTTACTTCTATAATTAGATAATTAAGAAAAGGGATGAATGAAAGGGAATGAATGATAATTTGCAAATTGGCTGAATTGAAATGTGTTATAATAGCATGTACTAATACTAGCACACTTCTCCTGAACAGCTCTTGTGCTGCAGGTACTATGCTAAGCAGATAACGTGGGACTGCCCAAATCCATGTTTACAGTCCACTGAGTTCAGCCATTCATAGCTGAGGAACTGAAGCACAGAGAGGGCACTACCATGCCTAGTGTCACACAGCTAATAAGTGGTAGAGGCCGGATTCCTTCCCAGGCTCTCTGACTGCAGAACCTAATTGTTCTATGCCCTCCAGTCTCCAAATGTATGTACTGCATTAAGCAGTATTGACTCTAGGCATCTAACACTCAATGCAGGGCTCACTGTGAGCTTTGCTTTGCTTAAGTGCTTAGCACGTATGAGCTGAGTTACTCTTCATAGTACCCCTTCATGGCAGGTGATGTGATCTTATTTTGTGAATAAACTCACTGAGGCATAGATGAGGAAGCACCTTAACCAGGGCACACAATTCATGGGCATATGGATTTGAACTCTGGCAGAATGGCCACATATAAATGCAATGGATGTTCAGTCTATTGGGACTTTCAGCAAGCATTTCTCAGGGATTTCTTCTGCCTGTTTGAATCTAAAGCCAAGAAGTCAATGAATCATACTCCCCCAACCTCAGAAGAAGCTTCCAAATTTCCTTCCTGTATTCCCAAACTGCTCCTAAGATTATTTCTTTTTTTTTTCTTTCTTTTCTTTTCTCTTCTTTTTTTCTTTGTGGTTTCATCATTTTCCTACTTGCTCTTTGGTTTCCCCCTTTCAACACAAACAAAAATACTGCAAGTTATGCTCTAAGTAGAATTCAGAGCTTAGCAGCAAAGTGTCAGCATTAAAGAAGTGGGTACGGTGCAAAGGAATTGATTTGTGTCTTTCTTTAGCTTACAGCTACCTGGAGATGAGCTCAGGAAGAGTATCTGATGCTAAAAATCCTAGGCACACGGTGGAGGAGGGGGTTGTAAATGCCACTTAAGCCTTGTGACAGCAGACTTTGACCTTTAACTTGACAAACCCACTGTGCCAGTTTGTTGAGGTTTGGCTGCACAGAGACCCTGAGTCTCTGCCTTTGAAGAACTTAGAACCCAAATCCAGGGAGACCTGGGGTCCTTGTGGGTCACTACTCAGTCATGGAAATGTTGGTTATAGAACTGGATTCTGATTGCCAGACAGAAACTTGAATGATATATTGCTCTTCATTAAATTTTTCCTGCCTGGGGGTTCCTTGTTTTGTCTTTTTTTGTACCCCGAATTAGTCACCTTTCATCCTCTAAGGTCACTTCTCTGATCGTTTGAGCTCTCTTCTGAATAGACAAGAGTGGGGTGAAGATGAGAAAGAGTCTTGGGCCAGTGGCCACATGACAAATGCTGAGTCACTCTGAGACAGAGGTCTGTGCATAGGTCAGTGCCTGGTGCGTAGCAGGTACCTAGCATCAGTACCTGACAGTACCTAACATTACTTCCTGCAATAGCGAATTTACCGACGCTCCTGTAAGTCACCAAGTAAACCTGCTAGCCAGCTAGCCGGCCACTACTTTACGTCTTCTACCTACCTAACCTTTGACAATCAGAATGCATTCTATGTTGCATTGTATAAAATATCAACACATTCAAATTTTAGTAAGAATAGTTTATAACAAAAGTGTAGCTTATCAGAAGTAATAATTTTGGGTCAGCAACAATTAACACTTGGGTGTTTTTTTTTTTAAGCTGTAAAATGCAATCACAAAATCTTGCCCATGTCAGTTTATTACTATTTCCTATGAGAACACACCTGTACCTTTTCCTTTTATAAAAAAATTAAAAACCCATAGGAAGTACAGAGTGCCTGTTTTGTCAGTAGTATCAATAGATATCCATCTTTATAGAATTTGTTCACAATGGAGGAGTTGGAGTGTGTTTTCCATTTGATGAGAACAGGATTCCACCTGTGCCACACAGAGTACTTAAAACACATGTCTGTGCTCTGTTCAGCACTCATTCTGCTCAGTTGCCAGTAGGGATCCTGTAAAGATGCAGCCTGGTGTATGAAAAGCAAAGCACGTGTTTTAGAGTCGTTCCAGATGTTCCATTCCCTAGCTACGGGATACCAAATGAATTAATTGACAACTCTTGAGCCTCAGTTTCCTCATCTGTTAGTGAAAATAATAATGGTCACTTTCGAGAGTACATTGCTCTGGCATGCGAGCTTCATGAAAGGAGGATTTTTATTTGTCTCTCTTGCTCACGAGGCATCCACAACACTTTGGGAAGTGCCTGACACACGCTGGCTTTTGGTAAAACATGCAGAATAAACTCATTGTGGGGTTTGTGAGGCTCTGGTAAGATAACAGTAGCAGCTGTTGTTTGCCTAATGCCTGCTTAATAAATGATACTGGTAGCCATATTACTTCAGAGATCAGAACACAACTGGGCAGATCTTGAACTGACACTTTCAATTCAAAGATCCTTTGGTCAGTGTAAGGCAGCAGGTCAAACGCCAGAAGTCAGAATCAAGGTTGAAAGCCTGTTATCCAAAGGGAGAAAGCAAGCCAGAAATCTGAAAATAGTCCAAAAACAAAGGGGCAGTGTTACCACTTTTAGGTTTCTGGGGTTCCTAACCCATCTTGCCAGAACCCACTCCTGCAGGTAGATTCTGTTATGGTTTGCCTTTCCTTCTTACTTCTGAGGTGAGGGGACCTGGGTACACAAGTGTAGCAATTGGTACCTGGAACCAGCTACAGATCAGAGCCACATGGCTGTAGTTGTGGGATTGTCCCTACTAGGGTGAGCAGTTCCAGCATGGAGATCTGGAGGTGTCCTTTAGCATCTTCTCCAATGAAATGGTAGCATAGTTCAGATACTTCACACATTTGGAGAAGGCTTTTTGTTTTTACAGCTGCCGTTTCGTTTATCATTTGACAAAGCAGCTTCGGCAGAAGTGGACCAAGAGGCTGCAGAAGGGAAAGACACGTGTTTTTCTGTGAGGTTTGATTGTGATACCTGTGAAAAATCTAGATTACCTGGCTCTGAGCTTCTATAAAGCAGAGAAAGCAATTCACTTAGTCTTGCGGCAGCTCTGGGAAGCAGGAGTGAAACTATCATGGCTTGTTCTTTCTCTACATGAACCAGGTATTCACAGAAAACTCTAATGGTTAGGGAAATCTAAACATAGATGGGATTTTTTTATACTGGTTGTTACAAGGAAATTATGTTTAATATTTCATGGTTAATTTTGTATATTTAATGATAGTGTTATATTTTAAGAGTTCTTTGCTTTTATAACAAACACTGAACTAAACTAGGTGTGGTGTTGCATGCCTGTAATCTCAGTACTTGGGAGGCTGAGACAGGAGGATTGCTGTGAGTTAGAGGCCAGCCTGGGCTGCAAAGTGATTTCAAGGCCAGCCTAAATCGCATAGGGAAACCCTGACTCTAAAAGACAAAAAATAAAAAAATAAAATAAAAATAAACACTGAATTATTTGTGGAAGGTATTACATCGCCTTTAGTAAGCAGGGATTTGGAGGGGGAAAGCGTACTGGTATATGGAAGACATCTGGGAGCTCATAATTGTTGAGGTTGGATGGTGGTATCTGGGGGGGGGGTCCTTTCATGTATGTAGCAACAATTTCCATAACTAAAAAAGAACTTTCATAGACATCAGCAAACTCTCATTTAATACAAAATATAGATGATTTTGTAGAACTAAGGAGTTATGTGGCATGCTTTCACTGATTCAGAGAGGTGTTTGATATTAAATATTATATGCCTTTTAATTTTACAATATAAAACCCATGTTAACACAAGTTGTCCTATTGAAATTCTGTATAATGCTGTGGTTTGTTTCCTCCTGCACTTTACACACACATACACACACACACACACACACACACAAATCTGGCTTCTGTTTTTCTAAGGACTAATGTTAAGGTCTTTTAGGTCCCCATCCTATAGCTAAAGTGTCATCTGTAACCATTGAGTTAATGAAGGGAATGATTTAGGGTTTTCCTCCTAAGAAGAATGGATTCAAGCAACTTAGAGAAGGAATGTGCAGACAGCAGTGGGCTCACTACATAATCTTCCTTCCCTGTGATGATTCCTCAAATAAACCTTGAGAAAAAGTGAATACCCGATAAGAATGTTGTGAAACTGTTGCATTTGCTGTTCCCTGCCCTAGTCCAAGGACATCTGGTGTTACTTGGTGTTTTCTCCTAGGCAAAGCACAGAGGACATAAGGGCGATTACCAAAGCGAGTCTCCCACTCAACAATTCTTAAGGATAAGGTCACAAAATATGGAAGAATTTTCACCTTCTCTCATCTCTGATTAAATGCTTTTTGTGACAAGAAATGAGAAGGCAACTCTGAGGGAAAATACCTCTGGGTATAGAGATTGCTGGCAGAGTGTGTTATGGCTTAAATATGTGTGTGTGTATACATGAGATATATATGTATGGGTGATTATGTATATATCACAGGCTCTCATATATATAATATATGTGGATCTATGATATCATAGATATCATCTATGTAGTACAATTACATATCTCACCTATAGAATTGTTTGAGAGGAAAACAAAAAACCATTAAAAGAAAAAGAGGTCACTACTGTGCTGGTAAAGATCTTAGCATAGAATCTATTTACATGCTATATCAAAAACATGTCAGGTTCATTGAATTTTCTTGGAAACGATATCTACAGCAATGTTTAATAATAAGATCAAAAACTCAGCTGATAGATATTTTGTATTTTCCTCTGGGTTTTTGTTTTTATTTTTTCATTTTCCATTCTGCTAATTTCTCAGCCACATGCAAACTCACACATTGGTTCCTCTTTATGTTCTTGTGATTGTTCTTATAGCCCAATCTCCTCTTCTCTTTTAGCCAAGTATTTCCGGTTGAATCATCCTTCCTGACCACCACCCCCCTGGGGAAAATCATAGCTGTTCCTCCTCACCAGGGCCATTTATTCTCCCCCACCTTTGACTTATGTCCAAATGAATAGGAAATGTCCATTGAAGACAGTGAAATCCCTGACCTGCTTGGCTTGGATAAGACTCCTGATCATGAAATGCATCTGGAAGTTGTGTCAAACTTTGTGAAATTCAGTGTTGTTCCTTTGTGCGTTACTTTGGCAAGACCAGCCATGGGGACAAGTGTGGTAGTGGCTGGCTGGCTCTGGTTGGGGCTCCAGGAGTTAGGACAGAGGTACTATTTGAAGCCAGTCTGGGAGCCAGGCTGACAGCCATGCACATGGTACACACAACATCTGCCTCAGTTGTACTTAGCTCAAGGGAGAGGGAGAAACTAAGGCTGAGCAAGGATGAATACTAGCTCAGAGTCACACAGCTGGTAGAATCTTTGGGCTTCTTCCCCTGCATTCTTTACCCTACATCTTATTGTCTCCCTGGCTGCAGTTTTAGAAGAGATACCTGAGTATCTCCTACAACTGAGCAACCAGTGTTAAGGAAACTGGGTACAGGGCTTCCTTGATGGTGCTTCCTACATGGGGTGTAGTATGCCCCGTTCCTAGGGTGGTGGCTAAGATTTGCGAGCCAGACTGTGCCTGTTCCTAATCTGGATGTTGTGAAGCCTTGGCTGGCCAAATTACTTAAATATTCTGTGCTTTAGTTTTGTCCTCTACCAAATGCTTTCTAGTTCATTATGGCCTATTAGAACACAAAATGAATTAACACATATAAAGTGCTGAACCAAGAATAAAGGCTATAAGTGTTCTGTGGCCATGATGTTTTGCATAATTTGAAGACTCTTTTCCCTTTTATTGATATTTTCCTGGCTTGGAAAATTAATGTGCATATGCTGTAAAACAGAGGCTCCCATTCCATTGCAGCATGCATGTCTGATAGGCTTATTGCCAAGTGCAAACACTTTTACACTTGAGCTGATTTGTCTCCCACCTGTCTTCATCACACATTGGTGGATTCCCTGAGGAAGGAGCTGGGGCTTGCCTTCCCCTGCCCAGCATCTACACTGGGGATCAGTGGGGTTCCCAGCCTGGGGAGCTACTCAAGAGATACCTGTTCCTGATGAATCTTCCTTCCCTTAGGTTCACTGGTGACACCACAGTTCATGTTGCAGAGCCAAGCCACCTGCTGCAGTGGCAGCAGCCTAAAAAGAACTTAAAAGGTTGCAGCAAAGATGTCCTCATCCCAGAATTTTCTCTGTATTTATAGAACAGTATTCTAAGGCCCTCAAAATATTTTCAGCTGTGGCTCAATTCTTTTAATCCTGTGTGAGATGAAATTGGAAACTAAAATAGAGAGTATGACATTCCCATATAAACTGTTACCACCTACTACTAATTTTGATGGCAAGGTTTTATTATAGATAACTGTAACTGGTAACAGAACTAATTTTAACATTTGTTTGACCTTGACACACTCTTGGAGATGGCTCAAATGGAGAGGTAGTTTCATAGACGGGGGAAGTTCAGACCCACTGTGACGTGCAGCTGACCCTGCAGCAGACCTGACCTGGGTCAGACTGCTTTTTCACAATATTGAGCTCTTGTTGGTAAATGTCAGCACACCCAGTAGTGGCAAGCTCACTATCATGTTGCACTCCCCAGGGTTACAGGCTGAAAGTGTGTCCTTGCCCACTGCCAATCCCACAAACTGTGCTCCTAATCCCTGTGACTGAATATGGAGATAAGGTCTTTAAAGAGGTAACTAAAGTAAAACAAGGCCATCCAGGCAGGCCCTAATCTACTAACACTGGTGTCCTTGTAAGAAGAGGAGATTAGGACACAGACGCGTACAGAGGGAAGACCCCATGAGACTAGAGAGAAGACAGCTATCCACAAACCAGGCTTCAGTAGATACTAACCTGGCTGACATTTTCTTCTTGGACTTGTAGCCTCCAGGACAGTGGAAAATTAAATTCCTGCTGTTTAAGCCACCCAGTCCACAGTGCTGTGTTGTGGCAGACTCCTGCACAGCACCCTCATGAGCACAGTATACACAGTGACCGTTTCCTACCTGCATCCTCCCAGCAGAATCCCGGCTTCTACGCCCTCAGCTACTTCTACCACACTGGAGAAAAGGCCACTGTGTGGGGGCTGTGAATTTTTAGACAGTTTCAAGCACCCCCAGACAGAATCTGCACCTTGTATCTTCACACCTCTGCTGCTGTGTTTTCACAACCCCAAGTTTTTGTGCTGTCTTGTTGTGTCTGTCTTACATTACTGCTTGGGAAAATACAGAATCTCTCTCTGATAAGAAGGCTTTTGACTCTAAAACCTAGTTTAGGCCTTTGCTTCTAATGACATTAATGCTGAGTATGTTACAACAATAATGCATTCCAGAATCAATGGCCTGGTCACTGCTATTTCTAGAAGCTTATACAGGAAGTTGTGTCAATTCTTTGCAACCGTGGATCATTGTAGAATCCATTATAAGATGGGTTCTCAGCAGTTGCAAGGCAATTTGCCCCGTTTATTTGCCACGCTGCAGCTGCTGACTTCCTTCTTAGGCTCTCCTTGTTCCTAATGGATGCTTGCTGGGACCATAGGGCTTGGGTATGGCTGGAGCTCACAGGGAGGCCCTGCATGGCCTCCGGAGGTCTTAGTGTACACATGGAGTTGCAAAAATGCAACATTATAAGTGATGATAATCCACTTTTTACAAGTTACCTCACTCCTTCCTTTTTAATTCTTTCTTTCTCCTTCACCTTTTCTCACTCTACCTAGAGTCCTTTTATTGTTTTATCTCTGTTGCCACTGTTAGTAAATGCAAATAGAGAACACCCAGATAAATTATAATTTCAAGTAAAAAATAGTAACTTAACTATGGAGCATAAGTGGAATACTTATACTAAAAAAAGTAGTTGTTGTTAATCCAAAATTTATATTTAACTGGGCATCTTGTATGTTATCTGGTAATATGATCTCTGTCTCTTGATATGCCATTTGTGGGTTGTATGTTTATAGCTATAACTGTAGAGCTAGAGACAGAAATATCTCCACAGATTTTCCTGCTGATTTCCTGTATGAATCTACTGCATACTTTCCACCCTCATTCATATGGTCGAGAGAGGTTATAAATATCTCTCCTCTCTCCTTTGTTCACTTTTGTGTTCTTTCTCTTATTGCATATCTCCCCAATCTATTCTTGAGAACTATAGTTGCTTTCCTCTACTATTGACTGTATTTAATTAAATAACTCCTTTTCCTTCTTGCATTACAAACATTTGATAGTTTTCTCTTTAAAACTCAGTAAAATAAGCTCATTATCAGCTTAAATATTCCAATTTACTTTCTAAAATTGTTTTTACCCTTTCACTTATATTTATTTTGACTTGTTGGACCAGTGGATTTCTGGCTTTTAAAATTGGATTATATGCTTGGAAGGTTCCTGGAGCAGAGCATGCCATATAAGGATCTTGTGGACCTCATAAGAAGTTTGAGGAATAAAATTTTCATTTTCATCACATTTCATGAGTAAATCACAAAGGCTTCCATCAGCCAGATAAAAATGACTCTATTTTTTTGTAGAATCACTAAGCTAGGTTTTGGGAGACTCAAATCAGTGTAACCCATTCAAAGATATACAAAAAGTTAAGTATACAAGGTAATACATTGATTATAGCAAGAAATAGTGCCAAGTGAGGGGGAACTGAGTGGCAGCAGACTTCAGTCATTAAGGGACCAGATGAAAATGGCTGTCTTTGCCATGGTGGTGGGGGCAGTCATTCTGGGGACTCACTGCCTTAATTAACCTGTTAGCCTAAAGCACTTTCCTCACCCCACCTTTGTGCCACCTTCAGGCACAGTGCAGTTAAACTTTGTTCCCCCAGAACCTAGCATTTCAGAAGCTAAACTAAATTGTCTCTTTTCAGAGGAAACATGACAACATTTTCCAGTTATTTTAGAAAAATATAAATATTTTTGATGTACTGTTGTATCTTGCTTCATACCACAAAAAATAGAGACAGCCGGTTTTCAAAATGCTGCTTCCATGAAGCTTTGCTAAACCATTTCTGAACTACTTGGCTTCTACAGATTTCTTTTTCTGGCTTATAAGGTGTCTGGATTCATTATTTTTAATAAAACAAATCAAACAGCTCTCTGCAGGTGTCCACCAGATTAAGAACAGGACACACTTTCCAGGTTTCCAAGTCTTGTGAACCAACTTGTGGCCACTGGTGTTGTCTAGAATCTCTACTCTTCTCCCCCTACCAGTCACTTCAGTGCCAAGGGTGTCTGAATATCATAACTTTCTATAAAACATCCCCATCCATTGGAATGTATCTGTGTGTTTAAGATTTAACTTGTAACAGACTTTATTTTTTAGAGCAGTTTTGGTTCACAGTAAAAAGGAAGAGAAAGTGGAGAGAGTTCCCCCCTTATACAGTCTCTCCCACTATAAATATCAGATTTTTCATCAAAATTTAAATTCTGAGATTCCTCATGTTTAAGGCCATCTCTTTTGTGGCATTTTTACTCATATAAATAGAGTTAAGTAGCAGATATTGTTGGTATTCTTAATGTGTGATTTCTTAATAATGCGTATGTCTTTTATAGTCAGTGCCTTACATTCATACAGCATGGTCATATTTTCTTCCATTAAAAATATTTTGCTTCTCAAAATGAAATTAAATATACTAGAGATCAAAATAGTTGCTGGTACATCAAAGGCAATTGATGCTTAACCATAAAGATATTGGAGCCCTTAACGAGTCTTGGGACTTCCAGAGGCTTCCTGGTCTTTCAGCAGACTTTTTCCTAAGCATGGCCATCCTCTTTTCCTTGGGGTGCAGAGTTAATCTCATTGAGATGCCAAGGAGCCACAAACCCATTCACACAAAGGAAGGACCAAGTAAGTGGGTCTGTCTCAGCTTGCGGAAGCAAGGGTTGCATCGGCCCACACCACTCTGATTACATACAACCTCAGTCAGCAGGCCTAATTTTAGGAGGTGCAAGACAAAAATACAGTTGAGAAAAGAGCGAACTAAAAATAACCCTTCCCCCCTTTATTCTGTTACAGTTCACTTGGGAAGATAGTTTATGTTACATATGAGCAAAATCCCTTCCCTGTTGTAGCTGGCATGAAGACATTTTGATAGTTACCAAGAACAATAAGCACCTGCATCTCGTTTTGATTCCTTGCAGCTGTCATGACCTTCAGCTTGCTTCTGTTCTCCTCCAGAATGGCTGGCTTCCAGTTAAACAGATGCTACTGTGTTTTTCAGGGAGGGTTTGCAAGCGCTCTATTTTGTTAAAAATATATACAGGGAGTGTCATTAGTGAGAGTATGTTTTATGAGTCACACTCAGGTGTGACACACAGGCCCCTTTTGCCATTTTCATGGCAAAATAATTGCTTTTATTTTTAATTCACACTATTTTTTTCCATTAAGAACAAGTCTTCTTTTAGTGATTTTTTTAAGAAAAAAATCTTAATATATTTGAGATCATGCTGAGTTCTAGAATAGTGGATTGAGATGTAACTTCTGCCTTAGCGATCCTACTGGAAACATATGCATGTTCAGAGGGGAAACATAATCCTGCAGCAGGAGAACCTTAGAGGAGGACCTGTTTGGAGGAGATACCCGGATGAATCACAGGAGGGCTGATCTGTACCTCATGAGGAGTGAGAGAATTTGCTGCATGCATAAGAGATGAAAAGAGTGAAGAAGGAAGGTGAGAGAGAGGTCTCAACAATGGTTTGAATCTGGTGACTAACAGAATGCTGGGCTATATGAAGTCCTCCAGTGTTGGAATGGCCAAAGGCC
Source organism: Hydrochoerus hydrochaeris (assembly GCA_004027455.1). Taxonomy (NCBI): domain Eukaryota; kingdom Metazoa; phylum Chordata; class Mammalia; order Rodentia; family Hydrochaeridae; genus Hydrochoerus; species Hydrochoerus hydrochaeris. The sequence continues at coordinate 21,426 of PVLA01001590.1, read as the reverse complement.
AGTGGAGGAGCCGTGGGCAGTGGAAAGGTGTTGATGAAGCCTGAGATGGAAAGTTTCTGTTCTCCACTCACATTTCTGTCAGTCTGCTGATCTCACAGCGCTTTATGTGAACAACCAGGGGCCGGAGAATGTCACAGAAGGCACTGTGCCTTGTTCCCAACATCATAAGTAGCAGAGCAGAGACAGCCATATGGAAGTAGGTAACTGGTAACAAATGTACCTATGGGACTTAATCTTCCCTGAAATTGCTGAAATCTTTGGGAGGCTTCAGGCTCGGAAGGACGTCTGAGTCAGCCTCCTGTACAACTCAGGATCAGGAAATTCCAGCTATACCTGATTTACTAGGCTAAATTGAAAGTGTACAGCTGTTACACAATAAGTGTAAGAATGGAAACGGCAAGGGGAGAAGAATTAATTCCAACTCTTGGATTAACGTAAGGTTCTCTGAAGAATCTTCATCCCTGGGCCTGAGCACATGGATGTGATTTCAGGAGGCAAAGTTGGGGGGGTGGGGTCATATCAGGCACGGGGAATGCACCAGAACTGGCTTTGAGACACTGTGTTAACAGTGCAGGGAGTGAGAAACTCAGTGAGCATGGCTGATAAATCGTGGGTGTAGGCTGGTGAAATCAAGAGGTGTGGTCAAATTCTGGAAGTTCTTCAGTATCGTGTCAAATGAGTTCTACCCTAAGTCTGTGGATGGCTGATCTAGATCTACAGAGGAAAACTGGAATTCAGCATGGAAGTTTAGCTGGAGAGGAAAGATTTGCAAGCAAGAGTCCCATAAGGGGACCATTTGGAGCCATGACACCCGCCTTCTGACTCTCCCCTACAGACCTGAAGAATCAGGTGTGGGTCTAGATAATCAGGGCCTGTGTAGTCTAGATAAGAAGTGAAGGATGCATGAATACAGAAAATGGTGGGAGGTAGAAAGGATTGAAAGAATTAGAAATCTATTTTGGAGGGAGAGTTGATAGAAAATGAAATTGACAAATTATTGAAACAGAGTTGTTGATTTTGAATATGATTGGCTTAAAGATATTGCTAAGGAGTTAACAGGTATGATCAGTAGTTCAGCGGAATTGATGCATTTGCTTTTTAAGATGCTCATGAGACATTCTCACGCAAACTCAGCATGTTCTAAAATGATCTGTATCTCATAAATGCTGTCAAGGCCCAAGGTAGGTGAGTAGACTCTAGGTGTTTCTACTCTGCTAGCACATTCCTGAACAGTTTCCACAGATGCAGTACATAGAAGTGTCTGGCTTTCCCAGCTTTGCCTCTGCCCATAGGAGATCGTCAGCAAATACTTTTGTGAGTGAGAGCAATACAAAGGCTGATCCAAAAACACATGACTCTTTAAACTTAAAAAGCAGTTTATTACAGTAAGAGACACATTGCCATTAATCTCCCTCCATTCCCCCTTACTTCAAGCACCCTTATCCTATCATTCTTGGTACCTTCTGAAGCCATTCTGGAAGTCCTCTTTAGTGAGTGTCTTTACAAGTTGTGATCAAAAGTATAGTGAATACCTCTGCCAAGTGTCATCCAGTGGAAAAGCAGCCTGATGAAAACATTACAGTATTTCCAGATCTACCTTAATCCCTGGGTCTGTGACTTCTGGCTCTTCCCGAAGTCAAAATGACTTTGAAAGGTAAACTTTTTAAGTTGATACAGGACATCATCGAGGAGGCCACAACAGCACAACTAAAGATATTCACAAAAGAGAACTTCCATAACTGCTTCAGAAAGCAGCCAGAAAGATGGGATGAAAGTGAGGGTAATATTTTAATAAAGATCAATGTAAATGTGTTTTTTACTGCAATATCTATTTTTTAAATTTATCATTCATTGTATTTTTGGATCACACCTTATAGCCGTAGCTTGGCAATGTGAGAGGAATAGGAAAAGAGTTTGTATTTTTCTTGCAATTATGGCATAGAGGTGTCTGATTTACTTGTATTTGACCTTTCATTTATATGTATATGGATGTAACAAATAGTTTCCTAGAGAAAAAAAGTATAGCTTTACTAAAGAGGTTTCAAAATATACATATGGGAAGGGGGTGGGAGCAGTTCTGCAGTGTTAAACCTGCCTTTCTACCTGGTTCCCATCCCTCCCCACCTTTGGTTTTGACCTATTACTGTAATAGTTTGTGCTACCTTCTGTTTTGTCATTCAGTTATTTCTTTTGGATATTGATTGTTTATATCTAGAGATATTTCTCCCCTAAAGATCAACAAAATGAGGTGTCTTTGTAGAGAACTTTGGACCAAAATGTTGTGCTTCATAGATCAAGAAAGTCCAATAGGGCTGGGGATTTAGCTCAGTGGCATAAGCGCCTGCCTTGTAAGCACGGAGTCGCGAGTTCAATCCCCAGTACCAATAAAAAAAAAGTTTTTTAAAGTCCAATAAATATGGACTGAATTCCTGATGTGCAGCAGTCACTGGGCTTATGTGGTGGAAAAATGAACGAACTGACATTGCCCCTTGGGGTTGCTGTGAGATGCATATGTCATATATACCTGGAAAGACTTGTAAGCTGCAAATATTTGCTATTAGAGCCCCAGACTGTTAAACAATAAACCTGGATCAAGATGAGGTGCCCTTCATTTTTTTAGGGAATGTGATTACATGGTTGTTTCAGAAGATGAAATTTTCTCGTAGACACTCTAACAATGATCAAGTGTGCAGTGATAACAAGCAGACTATTGCAACACATGTGTCATGGGTTTGCCACTATTGCTCTAGGATCATGAAGTGGTAATGTGTCAGAGAGATCTTGGGAGAACAGATAGTGTAGTCAGGCAGGCCGGGGAGCCTGACCATTTGTTAGCCTGAGGGTATATTATTCTGATTGTTCTACAGATATTCAGAGATCAGAACCTAGCAAGCAATCTAGTAGGCATCTCAGATTAATACATACCTGTGATTAAAAAATGAAGCAGTGCAGAAAATCAGTGATGAAAGAAGAGCAAGTGTGTGGGGGGGTGTAGTTTGAATATATGAATGATGTTTACTTTTGTGGTTTTTTTGGAGTAGAAGAAATGATGAGTTTGTTTAGATGTGTTGAATTTGATGGCATATTTCCTAGAAAATATGCCATCAAAATATTTTCTAAAAAATATGCCAACACTGTCAGATGTTTATTTACCACATTGAGACATCATCTGTTGACCTGTTGCTATGAGATTTGAGGGTTAGCTCCCTTGTATTACCCTCACCTCTTCTGTATACCTTCTCTCTTACTTTTGGTACTTATGGGATTACTTTTTAACTTCTCTTTATGGTGACTTTTGATCTTTAAATAACCCACTTAAGCTTTCTTGTTTGTGGTCAATGTTGGATGGCGCTTTGACCCTCTGTGAGTTGAAGTGAGTCATTCAGTGCTCCCAGCCCTTAGTCCATCTTTTTTATCTTTGACTCACCAAACATTCTCAGCTTTATTTTTTATTTTGTTTATATTCTTCAAGTTAACAGTAAGGTTGACTTTCTCAGAGAAGAGTAACAACTCTGTGAATGCCAACACAAAGGAAGATTTATGTACCCAGCTGTACATGTCCAGCCCCCCTCAAAGACCCCTTGTGCCACCCCTTTGTAATTCTGCCCTCCCTCCATCTTTGTTCCCTGGAGGCCACTGATCTTTTTATTTTCTCATTATTACTCCACTACTGGGGAGCTCCACAATTTGTTAATCCCCTCACCTGTTGAAGGATGTTTAGATTGCTTCCAGGTTTTGACAATAACAAATAAAACTGATACAAACATTCATGTACTGTGTATGTTCATATACTGTATGTATCTTTGGGATGAACATAAGTATTTCTGTGGCTAAATACTTAGCAATGAGATTAGTTGATCATATCTAGAGTTTGTTTAATTTTACAAGAAAAAGCCAAACTATTCCCCACAATAGCCATACTATTTCCTACTTCAGTGAAGAGTTTCACTTGTGCTACATTTTACAGTGCACTTGGAATATTGTCAGGGTTTGTTTGTTTTGATCTTTTAGCCACTCTGATAGGTGTGTAGCATGTCATTGTCATTGTAATTTGCATTTCACATATGGCTAATGACATTAAACATCTGTCCCTTATTTACCTTCTGCATATCATTTTTGGTGAAATATCTGTTTAAGTCTTTTGTTCTTTTTTAAACAGAGTTTCTGCTGTCTTATTGCTGAGTTTTGAGAATTCCTTGTACAGTGGTACCTTAATTCACAAACCTAATTTGTTCCAGGGATCTGGGGAAGATGGCCACTGTGCTGTTTGTTACCCCACATGGAGTTCACAAATGGAAGCAAAATTTTGCCAACCTGCTGTTTGTGAATCCAGTTATTCACAAATAGAAGCTTTTTGTGAACTGAGGTACTACTGTGTATTTTAGATACAAGTCCTTTGGGATACACAAATCAAACAATAGTTTTCCAACCTGTAACTTATCTTTTCATCCTGTTAACTATTTATTTCCCAAAACCAAAACCTTTAAATGTCCTATACAGACTAATTTCATAATCTTTAGTTTTTTGAGTCATGTTTCTTTTGAAATCTGGTCTAAGAACTTTTATCCCTACTTCCTATTTCTTTTATTTTGTTCTTTCTTTTTACTCTGAGTTTCTTATGTAAGAGAAAATGTGATATTTAAGTTTGTGTGTCTGACTTATTTCACTTAATATTATGGTCTCAAGGTGCATCTGTTTTCTTACAGATAACTCAAATTTATGTTTCCCTGTGACAGAGTAGTACTCCATCATGGATAAACACCACATTTTCTTTATCCATTTATCTGCCAGAGGAACATATGGGTGACTTCCAAGATTTAGGTATTAGGTATTATGAGTATGCATGCAGCACTATAATATGTTGTCTTTAACTCTCAGAGGGGAAGCAAATCAAGAGATAGTGGAAGAGGGAGGGAAGGCATAAGGGACTAGAAAAAAAGGCATTAGGATGTGTTTTATACATATACCAACTTCCCACAAAGAACGTAAACATTACGTACTACACATGTGTACTAAAATTTAAAAAGAAAACAGAAGTCCCTATATTTTCTTCTAAAACACACTATAGTTTTACATTTTATGTTTAAATCTGTGATCCATTTTGAGCTAATTTGTGTATAAAGAATGAAGCTTAAGTTGAGTTTTGTTTTTGCACATGAATATCCAATTGTTCCAACACCATTGTTTCAATTGCCTTTGCACCTTTTTCAAAAATCCATTGACCGTTTGTGTGAATTGTGTGACTGTTTGAAGCTCTGTTTCTGAGCCTCTTCATCTGTTCTGTTGATCTACGTGTCTATGCCTTTGGCAGCACCATGCCGTCTTGATTACTATTGTTTACAGGAAAGGCTAAATCATATAGTGTGAGTACTCTGTACTGTTCCTTTGCAAAATCGTGTTGGCTAATCTAGTTCTTTTACCTTTCTATATAAACCTTATAATCAGTGTGCCTGTATCTATTTAAAATTCTGTTACTGTTTTGATTGGAATTGAATTAAATTTGTAGATCAGTCTGGAGAGAACTGTCATCTTTACTGTGGTGAACCCTCCGTTCATGGACACAGCATGTCTCTTCAGGTCTTCTTCCTTTCCTCAGCATTCTGTGATTGGCAGAATCTATGTCCTGTATGTGTTTTGTTAGATCTGTACATGAATATTTCTTTTGTGCCTGGAGCTGTTTTAAAGTATTTTTAAATTCTTTATTTCTTGTTGTTTATTGCTAGTATATAGAAATAGGAGTGATTCTTTTGTGTGTGTTAATGTTATAAGCTATTACCTTGCTGACTTGTTTATTAGTTCGAGGAGTTTTCTATAGGGAAAAAATTGTTCTTCCTTTTCAATCTGTATACTGTATATTTCTTGGTCTTGCATTATTGCGCTTTCTAGGATTTCCATTATGTTGTCAAGTAAGATTGATGGGAAGGAAGGAGCTACCTTGCTTTCTTCCTGATCACAGAAGGAAATACTTCACCACTAAGTATGATCTTAGCAGTAGTGTTTGTGTTAGTGCATGCGGTCAGGCTGATGAAATTCCTCTCCATTCCTACTTTGCTGAGAGTTTTTGTCATGAATGGATGTCAGTGCTTTTTCAAAATCAATTGATACAATCATGTGATTTTTCTTCTTCTTTAGAATCTTAATACAGTGTGGGCGGGTGTTGATTGATTTTTCATAGATGAAATCAAATAGTCCTAGATTGCATTCTCAGAATAAACCCCACTTAGTTATAGTTTAGCATTCTTTTTCTAGATTGCTGGATTCTGTCAATTTCTTCGTAACTAAAGTTGATAACAAGTTGTGTGACCATAATCAAGTGTTCCCTGCTTTGTCTCTAAAAATTGAAAATTCCTGAAAAATGGTATTTTCAGGATTATAAAGTGTAAATACTACTTTATAGAAGCAAGTGAGATTGTATAATTGCATTTTTCTCCTTGAGACCAGCACGCTCTTGACATAATCATATGGTAACTCCCTTCTTACTCTATTAAATGTTTCAGTCAGTGTCTTTCTTGGACAGTTACCCCTTTTTCTTGGAGTTTCACATTCTCTTTGTTTTTATTAGGGGTAAAGAGAAGAAACATAAGTGGATTTAGACTTTTTCTCTTGATATCTAACATCATCCAGTTTTTTACATGTTCTCTTGCTTGGACTTTATTCCTTTATTTTCTAATTTGAACTGGCTGTTTTCTAGGCCTGCTACATAGCTATCATTGGGAATTTTTTTTTTTTCTTTTGGGTTTGGTTTCTGGATTCCTGGCCTTATTCCAAGAAACAAAAGCTTTAAAATGGGAAAAGGTAAGAGTCTGTCGGAAATTATTAGAAGGATGTGATATTAATAACTAACATTTACTGAGTAATTATGAGGTACCAAGTGCTCATTATGTAGATTGCCTTGTGTAATCCTCACTACAACTTATGCAGTGGTTATTCACTTCTCAATTTTACAGATGAAAAAATTGAGGCCTAAAGAAGCTAGGTAACTTGCCTAAATTAATCCACTAACAAATAGCAGATTCAGATTCCCATTCAAGATGCCCACATTTGTTTTGTGTGTGTGGTACTAGAAATTGAACCCAGAGCCTTCACACTGAGCTACCTTCCCAGCCCATCTTTAATTTTACGTTTGAGGTAAGGTCTTACTAAGTTGCCTTGGATAGACTCGAACTTGAGCCACCACTTCTGGCTTTGAACCTATAATATGTTTAGTGCAAAGAAAAGTGGAAGCAAATGGGCCCCTTTAGGGGTTCTTAATCTACCAACAACTCTTGGCCACTGGAAAACCAGACCCAGAGAGTTCCCTAAGTGATAATTCAATGAGAACAGGAGGAGAAAACTAAAGAAGTGAGCCCTGAACTTCCACTTTCCACTGTACCAGACTGCATTCATAACCATTTGTTAGGGAGATATTGGGAGCCAATTAGCACAGAAAAGCAGTGGATCATGGAAGAACAAAAAAGTGGAGTGCACGGACCACAGAGACACTGAGTGAGGTAAGGATCCCTTGAAAACCAAGGCAGAGTGCTTTGGGTGCCAGATAGGGAAGAAGAGGCCTTGCTCTCCACCGAATAAGGCAACACTAGAGTGCGAGCCAAGGATGTTGGCGGAATTATGGAGCACGTATGCTGGACAGCCTGGATCTGCTGATCCATGAGCCCAGCCTAGAGAGGTTTGGAAGCAGATTCTGGAGTGGACAAGAATCCCATCATCGGTCCTTGAGCAAAGCTATGAATCATTTTTCCTCTAGGACCCAATCCAAGTCCAGAGTCAGGGGCTTTCCATGCAAAGGACCTAGAAAAGTAACTGTGAAATAAAAGTCTAAATCCACTTATGTTTTTAATCATCTCTAAATGGCACAATACTGTCCTTTGGAAACATCTTGAACTTGCTAGAAATTTTGGAATTTTACCCTTCTTGGTTATTTTTTTTTCCTCTCCTTTTATATGTGGGTCATACTCGTAAACCCTGTTGTTTCAGAGTGAACAATGCTGAGAACACTGCTTTTACCCTACAGCCAGCAGGGGTGCGAGAATGAAGAATAGGGGCCCGAGAATGAAGAATAGGGGCCCAACTACTCTGGAAAGCGAGAGGTGGACCAGCAAGCTGATGCAGTAGAGGTTCTGTGTTACCTCACAAGGGAGTTCCAGGAACAGGTAGTTTACAGCTGAGGGTATCAGCCTCACAGCATAGGGTTACTCTCCATGGTTTCCATTTTAGTGCCCTAGTCCTCCCCTGCCAGGATAGCTGCTGGCCCACATTTGAGGCCGTCACAGGCTGTTCTCAGAGTCCATCATTCAGCCTTGGTCAGCCTTCTGAACTCTGGCAGAGGCCTAGCAGTTAGAAGCTCTGCTCTCACCCCACCCACTCTCCCAGCCGTTTTTTTTTTTTTTTTTTTTTTAATGCTTCTTCCCTGCCCCTTCCTTCTGCTTAAGTTCTCACATTTCTTATAAAGCAGCATTTATGCTGGTCCCAGGCCAGAGGGCAGTTGTCCATTTCCACCCACCCAGCTGCAGGCCTGCCTTTCATTTTCTGGGTGACATCATTGCAGAACAGGCTATATTGCTCAGTGGTTAAGACAGCCACTCCTGCTTGGGTTACCTCTCAGCTCTACACTTCCTGGCAGTGGAGTTGGCTTCACATCTGCGCCTCATCTATAAACTGGACATAATAATACTCACAACTAGTACCCACATAATGGGGTTGTTCATTGGCCCCTGAAATGTGTTGATTTACTTGGTACTTGGAACAATGCCTGGCACACACAAATGCCTTCCAAGTATAGTACTTTTCGTTATTGCTTCTGTTGTCATTGTAACCCCTTGCATTTTGGACCCCCCTTTCTAGTTTTCTTGCCCAGATTCCAAAGTCACCTCTGTGTGCACCCTAGAGTAGGGAGAAGGAGCCAGTTCTTGATGAAAGCTCAACTACTTTAAAAGAGGAAGTGCTGTAGGTATCCTTGAGGCTGCAAGCTTGGGTGAATGGGGGAAAGCCTTTCCTGGAAATGAGAGTGCCAAGTTAAGAGGTGGAATTGAGGATAGTAGTGATGTTTTATTTGTTAGCAAGTTGACTGACAGAAAGGAGTCTGATATTTCTTTTAGGTAGTGCGTTTTATCTAAAAGGAAGATATGAAACCTCATCTGTTTTTGAGACATTGTTCAGACTGTGCATTATTTGTTAGCTATTCCTGTTCTATACCCTTGACTCCTAGACCTGGTCTCTTCTGATTCTAATTTTGGAGAGCAGCTATGAGGTTCAGATCTAGAAAATAAATTATGATAAAACATACCTATATGCATACACACATAAATATATATAAGTGTATATATACATATATGTATCTAAACACACACATGTAATATACAAACACATACACACATAGGTACATGTACTCTCTGAAAACAAGATCCTGGCAGTCTTGTCAGCCTAGCACAATGTCTGGTACATAGCACTTAGATCTGAAAGATTACTGTTATTAATTACATTAACAACAGTGGTTTTCTTTACTGGTTTCTATTTACAAACTTTCCAAGTCCCCTCTCTTCAGCAGTTTCCTTGAGTTACTAATAAATTCAATTTATTAGCCAAAATAACCATCATATACATCTAAAGATGTGATTTGTCCAACATATTGTCTATGTTGAATGCCCTTCTAAACCTGTGGCTTGGGATTGGTTGGGTCTATGAGAGTTGCCTCTGCCAGACTTGTTTACAAGTCAAATCTCTCTTTATCCATATTTCTTTGCTTCTCTTTCCATCCTCAACATTTATTCTCCTTCTTTTCTGATTACTTTCTACTGAAGGAACTTGGGATTCATATTGGAATTAAAATTCTCATGATTGATAACGGTAAGTACTGCCATTTATCAGCAGAAGCTCATAGTCAGGGAGGGATTGCCATACAGTGGGACTGCTTTATACACAGGCTTGGGCAGAAAAATGCCAGCATTTACAAGTGAATGCAGGGGAACAGGTGGAAATGCTAAACCAGCGAGAAATATTCATGGGACTTTGAATGTTTTATTCTGAATACGATGGACAGCCACTGCAGGTTCTAAGGAGAGCGACATGATCCGGGTAGCAGGTGCTTTGCTGAGGATCAGGATGTTGCTCTAGGAACATAGACAGGGCTCTTCATCTGGCCTTCCAGGATCTGAAGGCTCCTTGGAAGACTGCCAAGAGGCAAGTGTGAAAAGAGTGAGGAAATGAATGAGCTGAAGCCAAGGCCTGGAGGTGAGCTCCAGTGTGTGGAATGGAAATCCTAGGCTGCTCCCTAAAGGCAATGGGCAGGGGAGAGAGGGGTTTGAGTTGGATCCTGAGAGTAGTTAAGAGCCAGCAAAGGGTTTCATGATAGGGAATGACACGATAAATGACATGTCCCTTATAAAGTTTATTCCGCTGCTATGTGGAGCAGGGCAAGACAGGAAGCAGAACAAGTAGGTGATGGAGTGTAGCAGTCATGCTGACCTGCATTAGACAGCATCACAGAATGGGGATGAGGTGGAACATGCCCTTGGGAAACTGAGTCAGGAGGATCATGAATTTAAGGCCAGCCTGGACTACATAATGAGACTCTGTCCAACCAAAAAAAAAAAAAAAAGAAGGAAAGAAAGAAATCACTCAGGCAAAAACCACAGGATGTTGTGATGGACTGGTTCTTGGGAAGGCCAGTGAGAACATGGGGTGGCTTTCAGATCTTTGGCTGCAGAGCGCTTGCTATGTCTAGTAATCAGTGTTGTCTCTGTCGATGAGGTAACCTTGATGGGCATTCTTTTTATGGATGTGAAGAATCAGGGTCACCTACAGCCCAAAAACTTTCTTGAGAAAGTCCCTAATTCAGCTTTATCTCTAGATGGCAGGAGCAGCAAAGTACAAGTCAGTGCTCAGGGTATGGACAGCTTGGTTTAAAACATTCTGCTTTAGAAAAGGAGGTTAGAGGAGCCATTCCTTTGGCTCATGGATTTGAGTTACAATTTAGATTTCTAAAAATGAGACATAAAACAGTTAGATCACAATGTGCCTCGTTCTTGAACAGTCTGACTTATGCATATTTGGGGTACAAAGAACATTGTGTCAGATCTGACTAGGGAGAGTTTGTATTATTCTGAAAATATTTCAGTCTCTTTTGAATCCCAAACTCCCTGTGCTCTACAAAAAATCTGGTAAGTGAAGAAGGACAGCAGTGCACTCCTGGTTGTCCTTGTGTCCAGACTTGGGAAGTACCCGGGCTGTTGATACCTGTCTGTCCCAAGGCTGAGAAGGCTGAGGTAGGCTGAGGGCTGTCATAAGCATACTCTTGTGCCTGGAAACCTGTACACTCACCTGCAGTTTAGCTGCTGCAACAGAGATTGCAAAACTGAAACTGTATTAAAATGATTGGGCTTTGATCATCTTTAAGAAAAATCACCTGCTTGAATCAAATCACCTGGCTAGATTCTCATCAGCATTTTCCACAGAAACCATTATCAGACAGACGCAGGAGTAGCATATGGTGCCAAGGTGACAAATAGCAGAGAACATGGATTCCAATGTTTTACTCTGTCCACCAAACAGTATTGCACCAAGGCTGACTCATTGGTTGGTGTAACACATGAATGTGTCAAAGCTTTCGTGATCCATCAAGATAAGAAGACAGGCACCTCACCAGTCTTAGCCCTATCCTTGGCTCTATTAGTACTGTCATTTGATTCTTTTATTTTTAATCCTACTGGCGCACTTCAGTTTTTCAGCCTTTTCTCCCAAGGCAATGAGTTAATGTGTATATCTCTTCTGCTGTCTCACATCTTTTTGGGATCCTGGGCTACTTCTTTTGAAGCTTGTTGTAGGCAAATTGCATAAACCAGAGCTTTGTGGGCAACCCAACAGATTTTCACATTCAATACCATTGTTAACAAGATGCTCTTTGAAGCATTTGTTGTTTTTGTTTGGGGAGGGGATTTTGGGGAAGGTGTTTCTGGTGTATATATTTGCTAGGGAAAAAATGTCCAGGAGTGGTTTTCTCTTCCTAAGTTATATTTTTAGGTGAGTTGTCAGGGCTCTGGCTTTGCATAGAACAAACATTCAGTGAATATTTTAGAATCTTCTCTCCTGTTTCTGCATCCTGTAACCACAGTAACAAGAATTCTTAGATTTAGAAGACTTTTCAAAAAGAAAATTATAGTTGAATTGTTGATAAATATTGCAAATGGAGGAGAAATGACTGCTTTGAGTAACGTGATCTTCAATGTGAGAATGAAAATGCCTTCTTGTATAAAACCCATTAAGTCTAAATATATATGGGCACTTAAACGACAGTTAGCAATTCCTCTCTCTCGTGGAAGAGCAGAGGGTGACAGGATACCATATTATGCCAGGTGAGAGGGAGCCCTCTAGTGGAAAATCACCAGGGTAGATATTGGAGCAGGAAAGAATTTAAGAGAATGTTAAATTTAGCACCAAGTTGAACTACATCATATAACATGATGTGAGCTGTCATGTCATACTGTTGAAGTGGAAGTTGTTTATTAACAAATCTATCATGAACATATCTGTCATGTAATATGGTCAGAAACTTCTGAGGCATGTACTAAAATTAAAATCATTATTTCAATGCAACATTTTTCATGATCTCACATGAAGTACCAGGCAGGGGCAGCAGGCTCAGGGAGTGGGAGATACATTTTGATAATAAACAGGAAACTGAGTTTGAATTAGGTGAGCTGACCCCTCGCCCAAGGTATAGTGAGAGAGAGGGCTTTCTCCTCATTCCAAGTGCTTCCAACAGAAGAATGATCACCTTATGCAAGGCCATCACTGGAGTCAGGCCATGAATATCATTATAGTTCACTGTTGTTTGTCTCTCTAAGGAAAAATTTACAAAGCACTTCATCTCCCATATCTCTGGCCATAGTGCATACCTGAGACTGTAATGTCATGTATCTTAAAAAAAAAGTTCTATGCCCTTTTGGCTAGGGTCATAATGCCTTATTTTAGTCCTTGTAAGTAAAATGAGAGGAAAGTTGAAACACCATAAACTTTGCCGTTTAGAATGACTTCTTCCATTAATGGTTTATATAGAATATTTTTAAATATTATGTAGGAAATACCCTGTTGTGTGTGTTCACTTAGGTATGTATTACCAATGAATTAGAATTAGGAACTTTTACTCTCAGCTGCCTCATTGACTCTCATTCAGAAGCCCCTCTCAAGGGCCCCAAAACACATCTCCAGGCAACAAGAACCAGACTTTAGAGCTTGTGCCTTTCAAAACCTGCATAAGATCATAACCCAAGCTGTGGTCAGCCCATGAAAATGTGTGCTCAGCACATTTTAACCCAAACCACAGTGACCTTTGTTTCTAATCTGTGATCCTACAGAGGCTAAGAGTTTCTAGTCAGCAAGCCTGCTTTGTTCTTTCTAAACAGCAAGGATTTGTAAACGTTGGTTACACTCCAGGGACCATAGGGTCTCACATCCTCTGTGAAGCCGGCTCAGCCTGACACATACAGCTCTTTCTGAGCTCTCTGAGGTCTTTCTCTCTGTGGGACATAGTAAATGCTCTGTACTGATTACAGGTGACCAAATTGTTTGCAGTGTGTGCCTGCGTTGGGGGCTTTTGTGATGTCCTGAGAGCAAAAACAGTGTCTTATGCCCTCTGGATCTGATTCATTCATTCATTCACTTATCCAATCATCCAGTAAATACTTAATGAGCCTATCTTAGGCCAGGTCCTGTCCTACTGCTTGGAGATGTATTAGACAAAACAAACAGGATCTTTTTCTGGTAAGGAGGCCATAGAGGTGATGAACATTAAACTCATAACCAAAAATGGAAATTTTTCATAATAGAAAAAGATGTATAAACCTATATCTCATGATAAACATGACAGAGGAAAAAAAAATAATATATGGCATTATTTAAATTTGAGGTCTGAAAAGACATCCAACACGATAATGTTGGAAATGAAACCCAAGACACAAGGTGTTCCCTCTGCAGAAGGGACTAAGGCATATGTCTTACTTTAAGAAGTCTTTAATCATCTCCAAAGCTGTGTAGTATAAACCTCTTAACTGGAGGATCCTCCTGGCTGTGCCTCCTAGAGCAGCCCCTTCCTTCCCCCTTGGCCAATCTCCCATTCATTTGTTCTAGTACTACCTGATTCTGATGCCCCATGGAAACCCCTGCTGCATGTCAGCTCAAGCTGCAGTGGAAGTGAAGCAGCTAGATCTCAGGGCTACTTGCAGAGTTAGGACAAAAGATGTTTTTTGGTAATGTATTTATGAAGCATGTTAGCAGGCTCTAGGATACATACCCTGTGGATGGTATGTGCCCTTGATTCCTGGTGTTGCAAAGTGAAAAGCACATGGCCTTCGAGATTCAGCTCACTTGGAGTGGAAAACTAGTCCAGTGATCTTTAACAGATATATTCATAGTCTTGGATTCCTCCGCTGTGAAAGAAAGGCCAGCTCCCTGTAAACTGATAAGGTTTTGTAAGCAAGCACTCACTAAATAGTCACTAAACCCCTTGTCTTCCCTTTCTTCCCAATTCTCTGGCCCTTCTGGCCCATTTCTGTTGAGCTTTATAGTTCTGTCCCCTGCTCCAAGATTACATAAAGATCACTATTCCTTCCCTGATGGCAGCTCCTACAGCCCAAATCTGTTTCAGTTAAAAGAAATGACAGACCCAATTGGATCACTTCAGACCCAACTGTGAAAAGGATGTGAGCACCAAAGACCAAGGAAGACCTCAGTACTGCTGAGCAAGTACTGGTCCAGCAGCAAGCAGGGTACAAGAGCAATTCCCACTGACAAACTGGGGTCAGCCGAGGATTTGGTCTGGAGCACCATGGGACACCAAGCAGAGTGAATGTTCAGAACCTGTGCAGAGCCAGGTATTCACAGAATGAAGTTCAGGTGTATCTGTGCTGCTCCTAAGAAGGGGCCTATGATAGAGGGCTTGCTAAGGCTTCCAGGCTTATATGCACGAATGAGCAGTTGGCCTGGCCCATCTGAAAGAGTCTATTCTGAGTTCCAAGGAGACAGTGTGGGTAAGGACCAAGGCAGCCTCTGGAAGGACCTATAGGTAACTCTAAGTGTGAGGTCAAACTTGGGCGTTTGCTTATCTGTAACTGTTATATGTGATGACAGTCAAATCCCTCTTACTCCCTCACAGGTTAGCACAGACACTTCCAGTTTGAGAAAGGCAGATCCAAAAGGTCGGAGTGCGCTGCTGGCTGATATCCAGCAAGGAACTCGCCTGCGAAAAGTCGCGCAGATTAATGACCGCAGTGCGCCACAAATCGAAAGTAAGTGAGCGGCTCCATGAGGCCGGTGGTGATTCCAGGGCAGGGTGGGTATGTGGAGCACATCCAGACACCCCTAGCTGGGCTGCTAGACACCCCTAGCTTGTGACCCAAGGTACACCCAGACCACCTCAGACCTACTCAATGGACAGACCAAGTGGTCAAGAAAATCAGAACTTCCTTTTCCGGTCTGCAGATGGTTTAGACCTCCACATATCTTCCATCACTTTTTAAATGCTTAAAAACAAAATATTTAAAAAGTCCATAATGCGATAATGTTTTATCATGATAAAATAAGCATAAAAAAATCATCATTTTTACCACTTTAATATATCCCTTTAGTGTATTCACAATGTTGTTGCAACCAACCATGTTTCAGATATTTCTTTTACCCTGGAGGGAAACCCCATACCCATTAGCAATCACTCTCCATTCTTCTTAGCCCTGCCCACTGGCAACCACTAATCTACTTTCTATTTCTATGGATTTTTTTATTCTGGATATTTCATAGGACTGGAATCATGTTATAAGTGGCCTATTGTAGCTGCCTTTTCTCACTTAGCATAATATTTTGAAGATCCATCAGCACTTCATCCCTTTTTTCATATAGTCTCATGTATGACTATGGCTCATTTTATACCTGTTATGGGGTAACATTTAAAGATCATTTATTCTGTGTCTACATAGTCTTCAAATTTAATGGTAAGATCTGAGCGTCTCAATATTTTAAAATGCATTTCCTTTTTCACAAGGAAAATAAAGACTCAGAATTCTGTCTTGAGGGATCATATGCCTGCAGCCTTCCATTTCCTAGAGTATGACAGAGAAAACTAGTCCTGAGCATGGGTCAGACAACCTGTGCTGAGGTCTCCCGCTACTACCAGGCAACTCAGAGTATCGTGAGGTTCAATATGTTCATCTGCATAACAGGGGAGATAACAGTACCTGCCCTTGTTTGTCGACGTTGTTGAAGATTGAAATAAAATATGTAGAATTATTCAATAATGTAAGGTGTTATTGCATCATCAATTTTACAATGGACTCACAATGATATAATTCTCAAAGACAGTCCTAAAAATAGAATTGCACCTCATATATGTTAATACACAAAGACACGCTTTTAAAGAAGTGCTTTCAACATTGACTATAATTTAAAACATTAGTTTCTGGTTAGACTCACTTTCTAATTGGTCAGGCTCAATTAAGAGATTAACTCTGTTTATTGGAACACCTACTTCCTAATCACTCCAACGAGGAAGTAATGTATAACAATAATACTATACTCATAATAATCTGACAACTTTCATCCACCAGTGGGCACTGTGCCCTGATTTCTTCAGTGTATTTGCTTCTGCTCATAGACAAGTTTGGCCAAGAGTTCTTGTCAAAGCCAAACATCATCTCAATCTCCACAGCTAGTAAGTACACACATCTGGAAGGCTGGAGTTACTGATGTCAGGCTCCTAGCCTTTCTGTGCCATAAGAGAAACAGTGCAGAGGAACATGAGGGGCTGGGGGCCTGAAAGCTGGGGAACTGGGAAGGAAAATTCTGAAGTAGAAATCATTAAAACAGGTCTTTAATTCCTACTTGCAGTTCTATCAGTGCTCTATAGACAGGAAGTTAATGTGGCTGACTGAATTAAATCTGTGGGGTTTCTCTGTGTTGTCCTTCCAATGCCAAGTTGAAAAAAGGTACATCTGTACAACTACTGTGATTGGATTTTCTAATTTGCAAAATGTTGCCAGTTCCCCAGCAGGCATTTACCAAGCAGCAGTCTTCTGCTATCTTCTTCTTGGTCACTCTTTGGAGTGTTGCTACAACTGGTCAGCTCTTTGGTAGGAGCAGAGAGAACAGCAAGTAAATGTAGGCATATGCATCTGTGAGGGAAGGCAGAGTGTGTTCAGGGAGATGCTGAATGGAAGGGGAAAGAGGTAGCAGGAGGCTGCCGAAAGTAACGTTAGAGCGCGACCTGGAGAACAAGTTGCTCAGCTCTGCTCTCAAACCTCACCTACCCACCTCTTCTCTCTGAAGGTTCCAAGGGAACCAACAAAGAAGGCGGAGGCCCTGTGAACTCCCGAGGAGGAAGCACACCCCCAGCCCTGGGAGATCTCTTTGCTGGTGGCTTCCCTGTGTTACGACCAACAGGCCAGAGGGATGCTACAGGTGACGAATGAGTTTTTTAAACTTTTTGAATCATCTTCTAATTTTTCATTTATTCCCATAATTCTGAGGTTGGGTTGTTTTGTTTTGTTTATAGCAGTTATCAACTTGCAGAACATCTTGTCACTTTTAGGGTATCAATGAATTGATGATGTACTATGTCCATCTGGTTTTCTGATACTTTGTCATCACATTTGTCAAGTTCTCTACCCATGCTTCCCACTGAATTTTTCATAACATGTGTTTCCGCAAGCTTTCTCTTCCTGTTTCTCTTCATGTTTTCTAATTCTTTTACCAAGTGGTCATTCATGTCTTGTATCTTCTTGTTTAACTCAGTTTAATGCTTTATTGGTAAAATACTTTATCTATCTACTTAAATCCTCTTTGAGCACATTAAACATCTCAGACATTTGTTGATATGTTTCTTCTTTTACATCTTCAAACTTTTTTTTTTTTTGTACCAGGGATCAAACCCGCGACTGTGCGCTTACCAGGCAGGCGCTTACACCGCTGAGCTAAATCCCCGGCCCTCCTCTTCCAATATTTTGACCACTTGGTTTATTTTTTTCCCTGTAGCTTCCTCTATTTCAGTGTCCAGGAGATAAGCTTTGGGGGAGTTACAAAGGTTTGGAGGCAACTTTTCACTTTCCTTTCTCTTGTATCTATTGTTTTCGCACTGCTGGTTGAAGATTGATTAGGGTGGGGAAGCTCTGTCACTACTGTGGCGATCTTTTTAATTAGATTCTGTCTCCCTGTGATGTGTTCTTGGATTTAGTTATATTCTGATATTTATACCCCTCTTCATCCTATTGAATATACATTTTAAATTCTTCTTAGTGCCCAGCTTTTTTCTGGGGGCTTGACCCTCAGCACTACTCAGAGAGGAGAAGATAATACAAACAAACCAGATATTGGCATACACTGGAAACCAATTAAAAGCAACAACTATGCCACCATTAACAATAGAAAAGAAATAATCAGTGATAATAGATTTATTACAGGGTATTAACATACCATTAAGAACCAATAATAGCTACAACTATACAATGGAAAAGAGACCTGCAATAATAATGTAGACACAAACCAAATACTGATATTTAATAAATATCTACTAAAAGCAATAACTATAGCACCATTAACAATAAGAAACAACTCAGCAATAATAGCATAAAGTCAGCTGAATAGCTGAAGAGTAATAAAGCATAATAGTAATAATTTTTAACATGGAAGAGGTTAGGGAAAATGAAAGAAGTAAAATTTGAAAAGAAAGAAAAGGAAGATAAGAAAATTAAGGAAAAAATCAAATTAAAGAATAAAAGAAAGTCAGTGGAATTGGGTAAGGGTAAAAGAAATAAAGAAGAAAAAATAAAAATCAATAAAAGAGCAAAAGATAAGAAAAAAAAAAACAGAGAAATGATCTCAAAAACTTCCTCCACTTGTTTAGGGGAGTGGTCCATCCCCAGGCCTGTGCTATTGGGATTCACCAGATACAGGTAGAGGATAGTGAATCACAGCTAGGGAGGGCCTATTATATTTGCATGCCCACTGTTCGTGTGCGTGAATGCTGAGTCCTGCTCTACCTTTCCCCTTGGGCAGGGTCAGTGGTGTGGTATCTGCCTTAGGGCTATGTTCATTCCAGCAATTTTTAGTGTTGGTGCCCTTCCGTATGCTCCAAGTCATGGTTATCTCTGACTAGCTTTATGGTCTATGGGCTCATGAGGTTCCCCCTTCTCCAGAGGTCCTTCTGTCCACATACCCCAGGACGTGGTAATTCTACACTCTCAGGTATCTTCTTGATTACACTGGCAGATGGGAAAAGCAAACAGACCACTAAGTTCTGTGCTCAAAGTAGGCCTGCCTCCTCTCCATGACTGTCTCCCACCAGTCAGGACAAAGATCTATTTCACTGTGGTAGGGTGACCCCAGAGACAGTGACATTTTGTGACTTCTGATTCCTAGAATAGCTCAGTCTTAAACAACAAACTGTTTCCCCAAATGGCTCTTCAGACACTACAATGAATTTCTTTTCCAACTCCACCCTGCAGTGCTGAAGGAGTCTCTCTCAGAACAAACCCCATACTGTATTTGCAGCTTACAGTAACGATGGCCTTTTCTTGGGCCAGCATTGCCAGTGTGATATTTTCCCCTAGGACAGCTGATCCTCTCCAGGTTTACCTTGTGCTTATAGTTTCTAACCCGGGCAAGGCCATGTTGAGACCTCCTGTTCCCTCTTATGGTACTAACTGTTGTGTCAATGTCTGCCTTTGGCCTTTGGCAAAAAATCAGCAAAGGTAGAGGCACCACTGCAAAGACATTGCACCTTCCAGAATCACCTCAAAGAAAATTCTTGACAGAATTTTCTCAAGGCTAGCATTACTCTGTCAGGGACAGCGTATTGTACTATGGAACAGACATTCCATAGTATTATTGTCTAGGTGATGCTCACATCATAGCCAGAGGGTCACAGTCTGGGAAACCAGTCAGTACTGTGGTCCTGTCCACCTAGCATCAGATGCCCAGAGTCACTTGTCTTCTGCCTTGTTGGCCTGACTTTTAACATTCAATCCTTTAGTGTATGATTTAACACCTGGTTGCATAAACTCTGGAGACTTGTATGCACTGGAAAGCTCAAAACTCCCAGCAGATGTGGGGGCTCATAATCTGAGATAAAAACTGTGTTTTCTGTGTGGCAGCACCCATGAAATTTTAGGTGAGAGAGGCAACCATTTTTCCAAGTGTTTTCTATGTGCTATCATGGAAATTATAAAATATAGGGGCACTGACACAGGGGCAGGGAAAGGGCTATATTTGACAGGACAATGACAGAATACTCCAAGATGTATTTCAGGAGCGACTTCAGAACTTGTATGCAGTTAACAGGGACAGGAATTTTTCCTCTAGAAAAAGGCAACGAAAAATAAAGATGAGAGCTAGCAGTGTGGTGCAGGGCTGGGCAGAGTACCAAGGACCTCCCAAAGCACCCTAGTCTTGCACACAGCCCACCAAACACAAACACTCACCATGAACAATTTCTTGTTGCTGAATTTGGAAGAGGAATTGATTTCCAAGCACAGGCTGATGTATTGAACAAGCTACCATATAGGGTAAGAAATCTAGCAGACCAGGAAAAAGGCAACCTTAGAAAGCCAGCAAAAGTCTTTGGGAAAGGGAGCTTCGAACTTCCCAAGCCCATGATACTAGGAGGTTTAAGTTTACTGGCCTTGGATTGCCAAGGGCAAGTGTCTCTTGCTTAGATAGTCAAGGAATCATGTATCTTCTGCTGTCAAAACAGAAAGTAAGAAAGTCTTTGCTCACAAAACGCTGGAAGGGAAAGCGTCCCTAGCAGGACTTTGGGTTGGTAACCTGAGGACCCTAAGTAGAGCAGGTAGAGTAAATGTCTCTAAGGGTGGCCCTGAGTGAGATGAGGAAGAGTGCAGAGGTCAAAGCCGTCCTGTACTCTGCACTAGGGGATGAAGAGACTGCTGGCATGTGAGAATGGAGGTGGCACCCTATAGGAGGGCTGGAGGACTGGCCTGGGATTGTCCTTGAGGCTGGGAAGGAGCTTGGGGCTGGGCCTGCTGTGTGACAGCTGCTGCATTTGAGGCCTGTCTGTAGACCACAGGAAAAGGCTCTACCCTGCAGCTTCTGGACCCCGTGCCCCAGGACGTCCCTGACACCTCAGCGGTCTCCTTCCTCTACTGGTACACTAACCCTGAACTCCTTTCACTTGCAGGTGGCAAAGCAGGACAGGGCCCTGGCTCGCGCGCGCCGTCTCCCAGGCTGCCCACCAAAACGCTGGGCGGTGCGCTGAACCCGCCTGCATCTCCCAGGCTGGGCACCCCGTCTGAGGGCCCCGGAGCCCAGCGCACAGTGCCTCCGCGACCCAGCGTGCCCGCCCCGCCTCCGCCGCCCCCGCCCCTGCCTCCACCTCTGCCCCCTTCATCCCCAAGCAAAACCCCGCTGGTGTCCCCGCCCGGCCCGCCCGCCAAA